>JAVYIG010004297.1:0-166666 GCA_035222895.1 Strongylocentrotus droebachiensis | reverse complement strand
CTGTTTGCATTGATTTCATTTTCATGGTCTCCTCAGTTTTTTTTAACCTTGCATTTTTCACAGTGTGATGCAATATCAAAAAAGTTCATAAATGTTTACATATAGTTAAGTATATCCGATGACTGTTTTCAGTGGTTTATAACAGAGTCGATTGACAGCTCAATAATGAAAATAAGCACAGAATACAATCAGAACACAGGAAACAATTTACACCTTGGTGTTAAAGATTACACTCTTCTTCTCAGACAAACGAAAGATTTAACTCGGATGTCATTAGCGCCCAATTATGATTACACTCTGCAGTGTGGACAGTTATTTGCAATCAAACTTTAGACTGATAACAGTTGACAGTTACCTGCACTGTCACAATAGACCATTGTATACCATTGTATACCAGATCTATTGTTGGATTGGTTAGGGTTTTCTTACTCAAGCATTCACTGTGTCATGTTTCACTCATTTTTTTCAATGTTAAATGGGAACAATGTAGACTGTAGACTGTAGACCAAGGTTTGTGTGAATAGAAAGCTGCAATAAAAATTTAGCTGATACTTGGATTATGATAACAGAAGCTTTGCATTATTATGATTTGAATCAGTGATAGAGAAGTTTACCTTCAAAGTAGGTTATTATTTTCATGGTTTCCTCATTTGGTGCCAATACCCAGGCATTCTGCATTGTTATCTATCTGTTTGTATTCTTATTTATATTTGAAATCCAACCTCAAATTTGGGTTGCAATAAATATAGAAATGATTAATTTATACTGTACTAGCATGATACCAAGTGGGTCGGAGGGGTACTGGTCTCCACCCCCCCCCCCCTAGCCTATGCCAGAGGGACTTTTAATAAATATCATCCTACCTACTCACTTATTATGCTTTTGGAGCCACTTATATTCAAGGCTACGTCTCAAACTGGCAAGATTCAAGACAAGAAAAAGAAGATGGAGGAGAAGTGGAGGAAGATAGAATATGAGAGCTTTTCATCTCTAGAATGGGCCTTAACTCTGTATTAAAGTATAAGATGTAACACCCCTCCGGCTCCAAACAGCAAATGTTAATCTAAACCAAATGTGCTGGTAGATATTGAGTGATATGACATGGGAAGATATCTTGGTCCTATGAGGATAAGAAGGCAATTTGTTCCAATCCATATCCAATATGGACACGATGCATGGCATGGAGGGTTTGTCTGTCGAGAGCCAGAAGGATGTTATATCAGTGTAAAATCATAGGAGTTAAAGGAGTTAACACCCTTCTAGCTGTCAGCATGCCATATTATGGAGATTGGTAACATATCTCTGGTCGGTTCCACTGATTTCAATTTTACTCTTAAGTCAAACTTAAAGTTTTTCCCCTCAAAGAAACATAAGTGTGTGCTCTCTAAAGTTTGTGCCAAAGAATAACATTGTTAAACAAAACAAAACAAAAAGTTGTATTTATGATAACAATATTTTTGTTCACCCAGGGAACTCTCATAAGCATAATTGCAGCTCTTCCTGAGAGCCCTGTATTTATTTTTACCCTATAAATTACTAGGTACTCATTAGCCACCTTGGTGAAGAGTGGCAAATGTGGATTAATGCCTTGCCAAATGATGTAAGTGCCAGGTTTGAATTCAAACCCTCAATACTTGGATTGAGAGATAAGTGAATGAACCACTATACCAAAACATCTCCACAAATTAGTATCAATTAATTCCAACTCAATATTTACAAGAAGATTAGGATGGCGCTCAGGGGGTGCTCATCTAGGGGGGGGGGGATGTTCGTTAAAAACCAAGAACACAACCAAAGGTGAAGAACATGGCACAGAAACATGGAAAGTAGGCTGCTATCTTTTTCCATCTATGCATGTTGCCACCTCCGAAAACCCCAGGGTGCAATACAAAACTGGGAACTTATCTGTGATGATCGCCATGGAAATGTGTTATTTTTGGTTTCACCCAATGTTGGTCTACGCTGGTGTAACAGGGAAAAAACCTGATGCTACCTGGCAGGCCACCAACTCAAAACAGATGGAGTTTGGAAGAACATTTGCAATAATGATGGGGTGTGAGGTGAATATGCCCTAAACATTGTTCTAACTACTGTCAAAAGATGTTTATCAGGCAGTGTAGGAAGTTTTCACAGTAGATTATGCTGCCTTTAAAGGTAGTATTTGTAGGCCAAAACAAATGAAAAGGTTAAATTCCAACAGCATTTGAAAAGGTTAAATTCCAACAGCATTTGAAAATACTTATTTAGAACTTCCCTTAAAATAACGACCGTTTGTGGAAAAATAACGACCGTTAGTTATTGAATGGAATTTAGCGAGCGCTCGTTTAATTAAATATTCATACTTTCAGACCCTTGTACCGAATGGGAACAGATCTTTTCATAACAACCCTGCTCATTGCAAGTGATCACAAATTTAAAGGAAGATAACCAAAATCATCTCAAAATACAATTTCAGCAACATTGCTAAATATTGCCTGTGCCTACCACAATCAAACCTTGATAATGAAAAGGTTTACTTTCTTCGGAGCTGCACTATTGGGAAACACAAGTCTTCACAGGTGTAAAAAAATAATGACGAGCATCAAAATGAGTGTCATTCAATGGCAGATGTTCGACCCTCAAAGGAATTTTGATCCCGTTCCAAAAACACAAATCATGATACTTGGAAAGGACCTAGACCAAAGCCCAGGTGTAGAATCTCCTTCAGGTGGATGTCACACTAGCCATGTTCACCTGGGACCTTGGTAGTTTCAAACTTTGAGTTTGCAAATCATGATACTTGGAAAAGACCTAGACCAAAGCCCAGGTGTAGAATCTCCTTCAGGTGAATGTCACACTAGATATGTTCACCTGGGAACATCGCAGTTTAAACTTTAAGTTTGTGAGAGCTCCAAATGTTAAACAACGACCCACTGATCCAGATAGCCATATGACATTGGGCCAACCTTTGGTCAACGTCTTTTTTGCCAGGACAACGTTGGCTCGACAGCGACAAATTGATGTCGGGCCAACGTTATGCCAACCCCTTTCCCACCATGTGACATGACCAAACGTTTAGCCAACGTTGGTCCAACGTTGTATAGCCAACCAATATCCACCGTTTATCAGTGAAAAAATGGCGACATTGGCTCAACATCGTTTTGTTATCTGGGATATATGACAACGACACAGGTTCACACGGCACCGAAACAATAATTCTTCAAGGGCATTAACTATAAGCCAGACGAGCAGTCATGTCATCCATAGGCGTGTCTGCACTCTCTCGAGATTGCCAAATATCCAGCTATTTTGAACTATCCCGATCGAAACTATCCAGCTATTTGCGTCTTCATTAGACCGAAGTGGCGAATTAGCTGGATAGTTGGTCGGGATAATATCCCAAGATATCTCGGTCTAGTTTGCAAAATATCCTTCTATTTCCGAACTAGCGGGATAGTTTGCGACCGTCTTCATTAGACCGAAGTACGGAGTCAATTATCCCGATCCCATCATGCACAACGATTTCCGGTTCGCACATGCGATCTATACCGCTCAGCGCTGACCTCGCAACCACTGACCTCGAGTAAACACGGACAACCGCAAACTAGACCGAGATATCTTGGGATATTATCCCGACCAACTATCCAGCTAATTTGCTACTTCGGTCTAATGAAGACGCAAATAAGCTGGATAGTTTGCGATCGGGATAATTCAAATAGCTGGATATTTGGCAATCTCGAGATAGTGCAGACACGCCTTATAAGTTGGTGTAACTTCAAAGTTAATTGCCTCTGCACGACATATAACTTCGGTGAAGGATCTAGGGTTGAAGTTAGAACTTCAACTAGTTTTTAAAATTGAGAGCAGAACAATTGACACCAAAATGTTTGAAACAGACAACAGAAAAATTGGTTTGGCGGGATGTCTTGCAATCTCGTCTGAATGCAAAGCAGGAGAAATGTTGCTCTAGAATTTTCACATTCAAACAAATGACATCAACCACAGAAGGGAATTATTTAAAAAGGCCAACATTTAATGCAGATTATGACACATAAGAGGAGGAGGAAGTTGGATGGATTAAAGAGTGGAACAGAGCGAGACACAACTATTAGTTTAAAGAAAAGAGACAAACAGAAAGGATAGAAACTAGAAAGAGACGGAAAGAGGATATAAAGGAAAGCACATTGTTCTTTAAGCAGACAATGACATAAGTAGAAATCGTGTCAGAATGTGAGGATAAGTCATTCGTGTGGCCGACATCGGTGCGAATTACATAATTATCTCCTGACTCAGGATCACAATAGTTTACCAGAAGCGAGCGAGACAAGTCACACGGGAGTGACATGGTCTAGATGAATCATCTCAATTGGGCCTGTTTTCATCAGATTGAGTTTGCCAAATACCCTGCTTTATTCAGACTCGGGATATTATCCCGAAGCTCAAAATTGCATCCTCACCAGACCGATATACTCACCACAAACTAGCTGGGACGGGCGCAAATTATCCCGCTTTTGGGGAAATAGCGGGATAATTTTCGAAAAAAGACCCTGATTTCTCGGATATTTGGTCCAAAAAATGTCTCACTAATTGCAACTATGGCCTAATGATGACACAAATTAACTGGCTAATTTGCGATCGGGATGGTTAAAATGGCTGGTTATTTGGCAAACTCGAGCTGATGAAAACAGGTCTAATTGGGTTTTTGTTTCTTTTCTCCTTGACGGTCATCCTGGGAGGAACAAGAATCTCCTATAATTTCCTGAAGGGGTGCTTGATGTGGTGGTAGGGGTGTGAATTAAGAAGGGGCTTGGGAAGGGGGGTCAATTTACAGAGAGCATGGAGTACTGTTCAAATTGACCACCATCGTAATGAAGCCGGGTGGGGTGGGGTGGGGTGGGGTCAGTCTGCAAGCACAAACCCTGGTCAGTCGTAAAAGTGAGTCTGCACTATAAGACTACCATAGGCCATGTACTATAGCTGCTCCTGATATTGGCACAACCAGTAGGTAGCTGGGCTAGACTTCTCTCAAGGCACAATGATTTTTTGATTAAGTGGCAAATTAGGGTCTGTGCCTGCAGACTAAGGTGGGGTGGGGTGGGGAGAGGTAAGTCATATATGAAAAGCCTAATACTAATAGTGGCATGAGAAGAGGTTGAATTGGAATTTCTTGAAGGGTGCATGATATGGAAGTGGTTTTGTAAAGATGAGTGGGGGAATTAAAGGGGATAAATTTGGGAGTCCTCTATTTTGATTCTGAAGTATGAACATTACCATTATATGCTCTATCGATTATCACCCCTCCCTTTCGGTTTTTTCTCTTTCTAAACAAAACTATGGTATTGGCCCCTGGACAGAGTGAATGTTCCTTCTGGAAGTTTGGAGATTGGTCGTTGCCAAAAAATGTTCTGTGTGTATCAGATAAGACCACATGACAAACAATGTTGTAACCAGCAACTGCTATGAAATTCACACAGCTGCATTGAAACTTACTACCATGTAGTTATGAACCTGTTGAAAGTTGGCAATGTGCTATGTTCATTCATCACTCTGGCACCATGTTACTTAACTTGCATAAATGGAATGTTATACATATTACACCCCTGTCATATCAACAAGACCAACTCCAGATGGAAAATAGACTGAACTAAGATTTACATTAATTGTCCCGAGTGGCCAAGAATCAATCAGTTTGGAGTTGGTTCGGCAGTGTGACTGAGGTATTACTTGAAAATTTAGTTTTAAAATCCATGTGAATCCTCTCTTGAATATGGACGTATAGTACTAAAATGGGAATTGTTCTTAAATTTTCATATAAATTGTAGGAGTGACATAATTCAGGTTAAACAACTCAGATTAATTTAATATAAGGAATAACTTGATTGATTTGATAGGATATAGACTTAATCTCGATTCTTTACCAACCATTTGCACTTCCAGAAACTGTGATCCAAATTTCAAGAGATAACTGACAGATGACCCAGCTGAACAAAGAACTTCTTTTTTAAAAACTCCATTCTGCAGAAGATATTTTTTACTCAAACCTGCATGACCCCTACCCCTCCTTGAGCCTTGCCCCTCTTAATCCATCAAGTAGTCTCGCAAGGCTACTCGGCGGCTAAGCTAATCCAATGGATCAGGGTATATAAGCAGAGACTCCCTGTATAAACCAGGTCATAAGTGATTGGATTAAACCTATAGCTAGAGATAGCCCTGGATCACAGTCAGTTCGACCCAAGTCAGTCGGACCCATTCACATATGGCTACCTTTGCACCTGATTCATATAGTCCTGGACCCTGTTGCACAAACTTACCATTGATGGTAACTGTGCCATGAATGGTAACTGCCATGGAAACCTTGATTTGATTGGCTGTTGAGTCCTGTTACTATGGTAGTTGCCATTGATGGCAAAGTTACCATCAATGGTAAATTTTGCGCAACAAACTGGCCCACATTCTGCCCGTTTTTACATTATTTTTTCTTCATTTTCCCACTCCCTTACATCCACAAAGAGCGCTAGTCTCCACTAATTGCGCAATACCTGAAAATACACATGTCGAAAGAGCGAGGGTAAGAATGAAAGGACTGTCTTTTGTTTTAGCGTTGAGGTGTGTGATTTTCTCATCTGATTGGGTGCAGGACGCAGAAACAGTCCAGGCAGATTCATCATGTTATGTGACTGCAGCAAGGTCCTTTCTCAGATCATCTAGATCATTTTGGCATGATATATTGTGTGTAAATTCACCCCTTCAATGCCACCACGTTTTTAGAGAACTGTTACAATCAAATTTTCAAGAGGTAACTTTGACTTCAAATGCTTTGTTTTTTTGTTGAATTAATATAAAATGTTATTGTTTGAAGGAAAAAAGAAGGAACCTGCTTCTATATTATTTCACTGAGGAAGAAAAACTAAAGCCTTTCATTCTCAAAATAAATTGTTGAAAGATATAGACCGGTAGTGGTAAAATTGCAGTTCAAGGGTTTTGGGTGCAAAGTATCCATTCAATATTGTTTAGATGTTGCCTTCAGAGGTTTAGATGGCAATACTTCAACCTAAATTCGCAAAAAAGCAGAAATATATGCCCAAATGTTCAATGTTGAAGTGCATTTGTGAAATCTATCCAGGCCAGATCGATTTGATAATTTACCAAATATATCAATTAGTAGGTGGTTTCCTGGCAAAATTTGTATCATCACGTATTAGTCAAAACAAATTCTTTTGCATGATTGGTAATAAGAGCTTCCATTTCATTTTTGAGAGGGGGGCGTTTCCAAAACTGGTCTATACCTTAATGCTTCAATTTTTTGGCAAGTTTTGTCATCCCATGGCATGGAAGAAGCAAAAAGATACAGTTGGATACATACAGTATACAAAATAGTAGACGAAGATTACAAATCTTTATGATACCTTTATCAAATATTTGAACACAAACCATAACAATTCAACCACTTTTATCTACCATACTCTTTAAAATTTCAGTCAAACCCTTTAATCTTGAGCTCAAACCTGATCAGATCTAAAGTAGGCCGGCTTAAGAAGACGGGGTGTTTTAAGACACCTGCTGTAGAGACCTGAGGTACAGTAAGGTGCACGGATGTGACTGTTCAATTAGTTCTCAGAAAATTACCATGGCAACATCAATATTCATAACAAAATACATCTGATTGATAATACACCCCTGTCAACCTGCTTGGATGATTAACAGAGACTGTGGATCTCAATTTAGCACTGATATAGGAGTTTAGACATGAATTTAGTGCAAGAAGGTCATTAGATAATAGACAGCTGTTTGATTAGTTCTTAGAATTTGTGAAGGTGATTTCTATACTCATATGAATATATAAGAGTGATGTGTGACCAAGTGTAGACAGCTGTGATGTATGAGTTGGGCATTGATAGCAAGGGTGTAGTGAAAGCCCCTTTGCATCTCACCAAGGTGGGATGTGAGGTGCATTAAGTGGAATAAGGACATTGTCATTCAGGCAAAGTCATCATAAACATTAGTGCCAAGCAAGAAACTGTCCATTTAATTTGACACCCCCTCCCCCTCTCTATTCAATACCTTCATATCTTACACAGATAGATGGCAATAATATGACAAATACATTGTCACAAACCTGTTCTCCCAGCTCCATCTACCTCCCTGTCTCGTCCAGCTCCTCCCCCTCCCCCTCCCTAGCGCTAGCTTACCCCCCCCCCCCCCCCTCCCCCCTCCCTACATCAGGGAAACATGATTTAGTATGATGTATAGTATTATGACCATGTCAAAATGTCAAAGAGTAGCCAATAACATAATGGCCTATATGATGAACACATGCTGTCACAAAACAAAGGCATCTACAACCAGAAGGACATTTAGGGGGGAGGAGTGACTGTGCAATTACTGTTCATGGTCATTTTATATTGAGTATAATCTTAGTTGACCTATCTAAGGGTGCGTTCAAGTGATTTCTTGAAGCTAGAATCACAAATGTGAATCACAAATCGAAACGCTGTTACTGCGGAAGAGCGTTCAAACGATCTTTCATCAACGTTGAGTCTCGCTCATTTCAAGCCAAGCCACTGCTCATCACACTGTGCAGTTTGACTCTGGAAGTATAGGTCAACTTCGCTGCATGCTTTCTGAATTTGTTTACGGTCGACTGTCCCCCAAACCTGAAGCAGGCCACGATAATGACGTTATAGAATCATGATTGAGATCTCCGTTCGTTTAAGACACGATACAAAACGCATCTTTTTCAGCGTTTAAAATTTGCATTTGCAAACACATTTATTTCTATCACCGTCGAAAAATCGCTCGAACGCATCCATATTTTTGAAAAAGTGTTGCTTGAACGCATCCATATTTTTGAAAAGTGTTGCTTGAACGCATCCTATTTAGTTTGCTTGAAGCCTATCCAGGTACCATGAGTAACACCAAGAACAGACTCAAAAATTGAGCAAAAGCCAACAAATTTTTGGCATTTTGGAAATAAGGTAAGAATTTTGATGGTTTGTTTCACCTGACTGCTAAGGAAACATGTATCTAAGCAACCAGGGGACCAACTGCTTTCAGTCCTCTCCAAGGTACTTGGAAATGAGGACTAATGCCTTACCAAAGGGCACTGGCGCATCCATTTGGTTTTGAATGCAGAACCTCCTGGTTATACGATCGAGTCAAGACCACTACCCTACTACTGAGCCATCGCACCTTCACTAAAAATGCATTCGGTCTACTGTCGGTCTGGTGTTGGTCTCAACCGTATGACTCAGGTATTATGCTTTGACAAGGTGAACTTGAAAGGCCTATATAACCTTAAACTATACAGCAAGGTGAGGATATGATTATTGGTGCCAAATAGCTCAAGAATTAACAACCTTCGCTTCATCACGGAGCTGAAACTAATACCCTTTTCTAACTGCACTGATTTTCATCGGATGCATCCGGACGCATCCGATGAAAGTGCCAGTTAGAAAGCAACAGAGGAGAAAAAGGCGATTAAATAGCCGATGAAAAGAAGAGAAATAGGCGATTAAATTCTCCTGCTCAAGAGCAGGAGAAATTCTCATTCTATCGGTGTGACACCGACGAAATTGCCAGTTAGAAAATGTTCGGGAGAAGAAGGCGATTAAAACAGCGATTAAAATGGTCAAAGGTCGCAGTATACGCGCGCTTTATCGTAACCAGCTGTGTTTGTTGACTTATGGTTGAACATGCTGCATGCTAGCTAGATGGAGCGCGGGCTTAATAATTACGTAATAATTCTTCACTTCCGGCAAGGGCTCGCCACAGCGAGTGAATTTCACCGGCAGTTAGAAAGCAACAGGGGGAAAACTGCGGTTTCAGTTTTTTTAAAGCCATGAATCTCGAGGCATTCACTCCAAAGGATACACAGTTCAGAGGCAGCTGCTCCTATCAAATGATTGGATGTGCGCAAGAAGGCCGCAAAAGCCAGCTACATTTTATGTATTGTCAGTAACAGCCATCTCAAGAGCAGCTGACAAAAATGATACTCTAGTTTCCTTCTCATTCTGCCCTCATTTCATCCTTTTCCCAGCCCCTTCAGTTCAGACAAAGAAATCCGAAAGGCTAAAAATACATATTTTTTCCTTCTCAAAGTCAGGTGCATTATAATGTGAGTCATATTTAAACAAACAATCCAGCATAAGATACAATCTTTGAAGATATCGTCTATCGCAGAGAATGCGAGAAGGATGTTGGTCACCAAAACAAAGTCATTAGCAACTGTACCTACCTACATACATACATACAAAGTGAATGTAATGGTAGTGGTCTGGGGGTGTTGACAAATTAGGCGCAGATCAACTTGATTTCCAGGGAGGATTTCAAACACTTTCTTGATACCCATTTTGATAACATTACTCTAAGGATTGGTGTGAGTAAGACATGGTTTGTCAGTGGCGTAGCCAGAGTCGAGCCGTAGAGGGGGCACTGGCATTATGTCATGGGGGGGGGGTGAGGATTCACTGGTCTTACTATAGGAACATGAAGTGCAAATTCACAAGGCAACTGAGTATAGGGGGGAGTTCAAGAGGGGGTCTTATCGCCTTCTTTCTCGTCCGTTTACCCTTCATCTTTCTTTTTCTTCTTTTTTGTTTCCTCCATTTTTATTAGGAAGGCTCATGCTACATGCCCCCTGTAGCTACACCACTGTGGTTTGTGTACCCAAAACACATTTTAAGGACTGTCTATTATTGCATGAATCTAGTTACAGAACTAAATACAAAATGTCTCATTACATAACACAGGTAAACACCCCCCCCCCCCCCCAACCAGACCAATTTAGTTGAACATATCAGGATTAAATCAATTTGCCCTATCAACAAGCAGAGGTTAAATACCCACTTCATGGCTAATTGCTGCCTTTACTCTGTGATAACAGACGTGGCTTGACCTCGATTGACCCCACTGATGAACTGTAGCATTTCAGGGCAACAGTTTGGTGGTGGTGATGATGAGGAAGAAGTTTGCCAGACAGAAAAGTCACACATTTGGTTTTTGACTCAAAAGAGTTGGCAAGGAAATTCCAAGGAGAAAGAGAAAGCATATCATTTAGGGTATATTTGAGCACAAGTATGTTAATCATAATAAGAGAGATAATGAGAGGAATTTTATGGTAAAATGTAGGATAAAGAATCCTGATTATTATGGTATAGATTAAGGCTATTATCAAAACAAAGTCATGTACAGTTGAAATAATAATGCACTTGTAGACCACAGAGAATCAATGCCCTGGCTTACCCCCTCTACAAAAAGGGAATGAGTTGTCTGTTTTATAGCCAGAAAGCCATTAACTCAAATAACTCAACACTGACTTTATAATGTCCTTTTGGCTCTGAAACAGACAACTTGTAAATTCAATCGCTCTCTAATTCCAGAAGGATACAGTTTTGATTGAATTTGCTCCAACTACTTGTTCTGTCAAGAGTTCAATGCCCTCTAGACGGACCTGTCGGTACAAATTCCTCTCCCCCACCCTCTCTCTGAACATGATGCGGGAGGGCAAATTATGTTCGGTGGGGGTTCGTCTGTGGAAGGGGAAACGGGACTGCACCTATTTAATTAGGGTTGTGCAATTTTCCATGTCTGCTTGTCATTAGTAAAATCAGGGGATATTTGAACACTCTGTGAAGCAGTTTAAAAGTAGGGTGAATATTTATCATTTTCGAACTTTATACAGTCTACATCAATGTTAATTCTTTGCAAATCTCGATTAATTTCAGTTGATCATATGCAAAATATCAAGTGAGTATTAAAGATATATGAAATAGAAGTATAATTTTCCATTTTTCCTGTCTCCTTTATCTTCTCAATCATCATGTAATTTTTCATTGAGTCTTCTGTTTTACTTCGTACTATCTGTATATGGACTAATATTTAAGTGTATAATAAATGCTTATGATAAATTTCCCTCATTGAGTCTTACTTTTATACCAAAACTGAATTATCAAATAAACCAAAGTTTCACATGTGAAAACAGCTATAAAAAAATTGAGTGAATAACAGTGAAAAAATGATATTATTATTCAAATTTTATTAAGGAGAGCGATGATTCATCTCTACTGAGGAGGATAAGTATTCATGATCACATTATCATCAAAATCTCTAAAAACCTGTCCCGATCGATTCCTCCATCAATTAAACTTTGTCTTTAAGAGGCTCTGCTTATCCGCCCTGACAGCGAATCAGACAAAATACTCTTCACTGCGGGTTCAAATCATTCAATTCCCCCCTCAGCATAATGAAATTTTCAGCCAAAGTGACTGTAGATGGTAAATCGTTTGGACTTTGGGGATCCAGACAAAAAATGTACCCAGAAATAGCATTTTTGTCTACATGCTGGGGTCACCTAAGGTATCACTGATCTTTGATTTCGATATAAGGTGTCTACATGAATATGTATACATAGTGTAACATATAAATAGTGTAACATATAAATAGTGTAACATATAAATAGTGTAACATATAAATAGTGTAACATATATGTAAAAAACTGCTAAAGGAAACAAGTGGTCTATATCGTCAGGAGGTCTTTAAATCTAGGTACCTTTTAATATAGATTTCAATGGCCAAGAAAAATGTTCACAAGAAAGAAAGTAATGTAGTTTCACAGACAAGTGGTTGCAATGGCATATATCACTTTATTTGCGATATTAGAGTGATGATAAGGGAAGCTAATAAGTAATACTTCATTGAACAGTATAGGCCTACTTTTACCATTCAAATCCCACCACGAATCTTTAACCTGGTTAAAGTTTGGGGGATAGTTTTAAAAGTTCATTTTAAATGTCTCAATCATTTTAGCATGAACGTAAGAATAAAATCCATTCAGCTTTTCAAAACCAAACTCATCGTCTGATCTCACATTAACACAGGAGACATGAATGATCGAAACAGAACATTACACTTCCTTGACAATGTCACTGCCGGCTATTTGGCAATGGACGAAACAGGTGCATCAACGATCATGCACACGAAGAAAAAAAAGTACTGCAGCCAAGAGTCAAACAGATAATGATGTACCTTTCAACACATTCCAGGCTAATTCATTAAAATATATTGTATATCTCAAGGCAGGTGTCAATCAAATAATCAAATTAAACCATAAAACATGATTATCAACCCATAATGAGGTATATCCACATTCTGAAACATTTTGAAACAGTTGTAACATTTGAAGCTGATGAAAGTTGGCAAGGGGAATTATTGATAGAATGTTTTATTTGAAATAGAAGTATTTAGATGTAACATTTCAAGCTGATGAAAGCTGGCAAGGAGCATTATTAATGGACATGTTTCATTTGAGATCAATGTGAATCTATTGGCACAATTATAAGTGGTAATGACCAGTTAAGGTATTATTAGATGCATCCTTTTTATGTCCTATATTGGTTATTCTGATTCTTTCTTGACCTATCTGTATGTTAGTTTCCCTCTTTCACTTTCTTTCGTATTCCATCTGCTTCTCTTTATAGGCAAGTTGTCTTCATTATTATTTTTTCGTTGATATTTCAATATATTCATATAATCCTCTTTCTATCTATCTCTCCCTGTCTTTTCATTTTCTTGCACTCCCCACCTTCATTTTCCTTTTTCATATTTCTCCCTCTCAGCCCCCCCCCCCCCCCCATTTTCAACTATGTCTGTCTGTCTTTGTCCAATTCTTACTCTTTCTTTGTCTTTGTCCCCCCCCCCCCCCCGCCCCTCTCTCTCTCTCTTTCTCTCTCTCGCTCTCTCTCTCTCTCTCTGTATCTCTCTCTTTCATTGCCTCTCCCCCTCTCCCTCTCCCTCTCCCTCTCCCTCTCCCTCTCCCTCTCCCTCTCCCTCTCCCTCTCCCTCTCCCTCTCCCTCTCCCTCTCCCTCTCCCTCTCCCTCTCCCTCTCCCTCTCCCTCTCTGCTTGAGGGTGAGGCCTCATTTGCCAATCCAATTCCGTGCTCATCACAATGATGTTTATGATATGACATAGTTTGGGAGATAAACAGCTCCTAGGCATTCCAGAGGCTCCATCAAATGTAATTCTAAGCACCAAGCACTCCAGATTGAAACTATTAAATAGAGTACACTCTCCTCAAACCGTTTAAAGGAAAAATGTAGATATTATTATTATTAAATGTGTCTCAAATAAAACTGTTTTAAGATCTACCTCAGATAAGAGCCAAATTACACTAGCCATAATTGCTCCAATATATAAGCTACTGTGATGATAAAAGTCATAAGTATATAAAGAGAGGAAAAATTCTTTTAAAATTATAAAGAAGGAGGAAAATTTCTTTTAAAATCCTCAACTCTTTTAATTACATACCCTCGCATCAACAAGGGTGTTTCTTCTGCAAAACTTACCTTCTTATAAGGAAATACACTATTTTGTTTAATATTCAAGTACCCAAGAATTCTGGAAGCTGCTTCAGACATTATAAGAGTAAAATCAGGTGTAAGTTATCACTTAGACATCCTTGCTGATGTAAATAATTAAACAATGCATGATTTGAAGAATTTTGTTGCAATAGACCACTTCTGATGTTTATTTCTCACATAGATTACAGCTAGCTGGGAAAGACCCTTAAAGGTGATCAAGAGTGGAGAGGTGGCAGGAATAAGTGGAGGAGGTGCTCCTCGAGGGTGAACCGTTTAACTCCTTGGAATAATTATGGTTTGCCGTCAACTTGTCTGGCTTTGAAATGACCTTGAGGGATGGGTCTGACCCCAGTACTTGAACTCTGATTGACATTGGTGGGTGGGGTGCTAGAGGGGATTAGTGGGGTAGGGTAATGAGGATGGTTGGTATTACCCAGTTACAGATGGAAGCACCCCACCCCACCCCAAAGATGCGGGTGGGATGTTGGGGTAGGGATGGCACATTTGTGATTAGGTTGGAGCACTGGGAATGGGTGTGACTACCGATGTCTCTGAGGACATTGGAGGGTGGGGTGCTGGAGGCAATCAGAGTGGTAGGGTAATGAGGACGGCCGGTATTACCCCAGTTACAGTTGACAGCACCCCACCCCAAAGATATGGTAGGATGCTGGGGTAGGGATGGTACATTTATGAGTGAGTTGGGGGTCTGGGAGTGGGTACAGCATTTTAACTCTGATGCAATTGGAGGGGCAATCAGTACGGTAGGGTAATGAGGACAGTTGACAGAAAAAACTAACCTACATCTCACAAACTACCTCTACAATTCTCTCAAAATCAGACCAAGCACACTTCTACTGTCATTCTCCAAGACCTTTCCACGAAGGAAATGAAGATCTATGACCAATGTATTTTCTCTCTCTCTTTACAAAAATGATATTTCATCGTTACAAGAAATAAAAGATATCTCATAGAGAGAAATGGAGGCAGAGGAGAAAAATTAAAAACGAGTACATCTTGCCCCTTTTCCATGAGAATAATCTTGTGGGAGTGAATCATTACACTTGGCAATGGCAAACAAGAGCCAAGCAAATAGCAGACAACGAATTTCATCAAAATATATATCCAGACAAGGAGGCCCTCACGAGTCGACGGAAATTATTAATGCAACCGGTATGCATGGACAGTCAAATTTTTCCGCAAAAGGCATCACTCGGCTCTAGGGCCAAAGTGAGGAAGGGGGAAGTAGTGATTATTTTTTTTTATTCTTTTGATTTTCTTGTAGTGGAATAAGATAATGGCAAAATGTCAAAAGCTTTATTCTCTGTGGGCAGGAAGGGGACTATTTGGGAATGGTTTGGCGACGTCTTCGACTGTCACCCTCGCTCAGGAAGACAACTCTGACACGAGAAGGTCATGTGGTGAAAGAATTTCGAGATGAGAGAGAGAATGATATACAAAATAAGGTGGGGGTGGGGGGAGATACTGCAAATGTGAAGACTATAAGTTGTGATCCTCTTAAACCTACCATATTCTAAAGGGTGTTAAAAATCAACTCTGGATGCTTTTAAGCAAGACAACCTAGACTTAGTTACAATTCCAAAATGTATAACAGAATAAATATTGATAACCAACTTTAGTATTTGTGAATTATAATTACAGCATATATTTACACTTTGTTGGAAGTGAAAGGAAGAAATTGCTAGGTCAATACAATTAGATTGGAAAGAATCCATAATACAAGAAAAGAAAAATGTGGTACCAGGTAATGAAAAGAAACAAATTGATGGACATGAGCAAAACAGAGGGGGATAGAAGAAGAGGATGGGAGGAGACAGAAATATGGGGAGCTCTAGGTAGGGAGGGGAAGATGACCACTAGAGACGGTCCAAGGAAAGAGATATATAATATTAAAACAAACAGTGTGTAAACATGAAAACTGTATATATTGAATTAAAAATTATGAAAGAGAATAAGAAAGGCTGAGAATCAATGGAGAATACAGACAATAAAATCGTAAAACAAACAGTGTGTAAACATGAAAACTGTAAATATGGAATTAAAACACTATGAAAGAGAATAAGAAAGTGAGAGAGGAAAAGGAGGAAAAGGAAGAAAATGAGCAGAAATACAGAAAGGAAGAAGAAAGTAACAGTCTACAAGGCCATGGTTAAAAGCGCGGAAATCTGAAATCAAAACACGGTGAGTGTGAGATCTAAGAATAGACTATTGTGGTCTAGGGAAAGAGAGGCTGTTTCCTTTATTATCTGATGTTTTAGGCAATTTACCAGAAAACTTGAGAGAAAAAAGGGGGAAAGCTGAAAAGGGGCGATCATCTAATTTGTATCCTTATTTAATCTTAAGAACCAAAGTTATCTTTAACTCAATAAATAACATTTTCAAAATATGTGTTTATTTAATCTGATCAGGATTTTTTTTCAATAAAAAAAGGGAAAAAAAGTAGTAGAAATTTCTTTGCCAACTTGCGGGGCCAACAGTCAAAGAGATTAATGAATATCATTAATATCAAGACGAGTATAAACCCACAGGCTTTTAACTTAGGGGACATAATTAAATTGTGGTCTGACTAATTGATCTCTTGATTAGTTACAGAAAAATGAGACAAAAAAAATATCAAAGATGATATTTTGATGCCTAAGTTACCTAACTTATTATGATTAAAGGAGTAAACTTGGCTAGCTTTCTTTATTAACTAATTCAATTATATATTGGTGGAATACTTGTAAAAACATTGGGAATGTATACTGATAGGTGCATAAATAGGTGCATAATAGGATACATGTGAGGGTATTTAAATCAATCTTTAATTGATCTTTCAATTTCCAAAATGGATTGTCAAAGATGAATAAAATGACTTCATCATTCTCTTATTAATTTTTTTTTTATTTTTTTATTATTATTCCTGAACATCATATCGATTGTGGAACATCATATCAACTGTGGAACATCTCTAATTCTTTCATCTTTGTCTAGCAGTAGTAAACAAAAAACATCTTATAACCCCCAAATTGATGAAGGATCATACAAGAAAACTTCATTTTACGAGCCAACCATTACAGCCTACTTTGCCCCCAGAATGCAATATTCCCTTTAATAGAGCAAATGGCTGACAATGGTTTCTATGGCTGGGACTACTCTGGCAAAGTGCATAACTCAGGAAACAAGATTTAGAGATTATTACCAATTGCAATACAAGGGCCTGATGAGGGAGAACCAGCCCCCGCTTCAATTTCCGAAATAAAAACAAAGTTTTTGGAGTGAGGAGGAAGGAGGAGGAGGAGGAAATATGGACTCCGGAGAGAAGCGTTTGAGCACCAGTCACGATTTTGTGACAGTTTCCTTGGGATAAAAATACCTTCAATAAGGTGTTGGGATTGCACTCATCACAGAAACTGCTTGTAAAAAAATAAATTTGAACTCTAATGTAGGAATTTTGTCTTTACTCTTCCTGGGAAAGCTATTTTAGCATTATCTATCTTTGAGAAAACTTCATGTAAATAAGTTTGAAGATATAGCATTTTTATTTTTACGATTTGTCTGTTTGAATGTTCATCATGTATAATTTATATCTCACAAGAGTTTTCTTTTTCAAGAAAATAGGCCTATAACACAAATATATTCTCACATAGTTTTTCATAAATAGTTATTTTTCAAGAATATATTTTTCTAGAAAACATGGCACAGAACATGTCTTAAATCATATTTCCTTGGGAGAATCTGCTCCAAATCCACTGTAACCCATTCCCAAGAAATCCTTCATCAAACTATCTTCTCTGCGATCATTTAAAGTACGATCCCAAAACACATGTAGCCACCACGACACGAGATACACCCCCCTAACATCCAACCCTCCCAATAGAATGATTCCGCAACGATAAACCATTCCATAATTTTGAGCCTGACAGACGACTTGGAATGATCCATCATCAAGAATCCCCAACCTGTTTTGATATGAAAACCCTCCATCTACTGAACCGAATACAAATATGTTATGAGAAATGAGAAATATGAGATGGAGCAACGTTGATGATTATACTTCATTCTTACTGATGAAATCGTGCAGCATCTCTGCGGAAATTCGAGCTCGATGCTCCGACGAAATTCCGACTATGGGGTTAACGGCTTAGGTTGTTACGGTTTCAAATTTTGGACCCTTCTCGTGTATCTGCGATGATGTACGTCTGTATACTACGGGTAATGTACTTTGCTAACCAGGTTAGGACTGAAGTTTGGTGAAGAAATTGGTAAAGGAGATGATGAGAAATACAGATAGCGAAATGTATAGAGGGGCAGGAGAGAGACAGACAGGAGGACTCAGAGACGGACAGACAGACAGAAAAGGATATTGAGGCAGAATGAGCAAGAGCCATTGTGTAAAATAATTAGTATGAAGAAAAACAGATGAGTGGGAAAGGAAAGAGGGAGGGAAAGAAAGAAGAGGGGAGGGAAAGAAAGAAGAGGGAAGGAAAGAAAGATAGAAGACGGAGGGAAAGAGAGAAGAGGGAGGGAAAGAGAGAAGAGGGAGGGAAAGAGAGAAGAGAGAGAGAGAAGAGAGAGAGAGAGATTTTTTTTTAAAGGACAGGAGGTTATGCTAGACAGAGGCAAATTCAAGAGGTGCATGGCTTGCACCCTACCCCTTCCCCTGTTTAGAACTAAATCTGGTATACCTGAAGTACCACAAACATGTATATTGGTGCCCCTCCCCCTTCAAATATTTGGACATCGATCCCTCGTACTCGAGTTGTTTTCAAGCTTGTCACAGCTTTTAAAAGTAAATTAGTGACCGAAATGTGGTATTCCCCCTCTTTTTTGACTAAGCACAGATTCTCAAAAGTGCCCCCCCCCCCCACCCTTAATAAAGAATCCTGGATCCGCCCCCGATGCCAGGTAAAGCAAGGAATGGGATACAGACAAACAAAAAGATAAAAAGACATGGAACCATGTAACGCCATGTTGTCACATGCCTGCATGTTTACAGCAAGCACCTTGTGTTACACGATGAGAGATGCCCAAGCGCCCACTACATCTAAAAAAATAAGAAACAATTTCCCTCAGAGAAATCTCAAATGAACAGAAAAACAAGCAACAACTAGATTTGTATTCTGATGGAGGATTTACTCAAATCCTATTTTATCTGTTTGATCTCGCTTATCTCTACGTATCTAGAATTTATCTTCAGTATAACATTGCATTTATAGAATTGTTTTTTTGAAATATGGATAAATTTACAAAGCTACTTTTATACACACAAATCTACTTATTATCAACTTAATGTTAAGGTCATAAACTGTCCAGGGAAAAAATATTTAAACAATTTCGGGGGCTACTTTTCAAGCTTGCTTGCATGTAAATAACACTATTTAACTTGTTTTGGATTAAACTCTATGCACATTTTGGGGAGCTCTTTTTGGCATTTCGTTGGCAAATTTGCCCCGAACTCCCGTGTATTTTTTCCCTGAAACTGTCCAAGATAAACCTTAAAGATGCTTCTTCAACATACAAAATGTGGTAAAAACGACCTCCAAAGTTTTTTAGATATGAGATTAATCTATAATTATCTCCTAATCATTGTCTTACAAGCCACATCTTCAACACTGAAGGGTGATAGCAAACCAGTACATGCTGCCTAATAGAAGAGGATTAGTTTCATGATGATGGATATGAGATGTCTAAAAATGGATGTCTAAAGACACAACATGAGTCATTGTTCTGAGGTGAGAAGACAGAGAACCCAAACAAAGCCTGAAGACCGAGGACTTCAGCGAGGCGAGACGTAACACGTGAAGCGAGAAAAACGAACAGGAAAAGAGCATGTAGCGTGGCCCAGACAGCTAGATTAAGACTCCCATATCCCGCACTCCTGGCGAAATTAACACTCATCTCGTCGTATTTTCACACCTAATTAAAAACCCATCCCGCTTGACCCGGATTGGGATTTGTATCTCATCTCAAGGAAGATGGGCGCTCCGGAGGAATTTCTAAGGACGATAGTCGAGGAGTCTAGACGAGAAGTGATTCACCTTGGGATTTTCACCCCTCTGGTTGGGACCGGTAGCTGCCCCAGGGGTGCGCAGGAAACCAGCAATTGGGGTTAATGCATTCTTATTTCCATTAATTGACAGATTGGTATCAATTATCTAAGTTCCATTTCCTCCCACTGCAATAGACATAATACAGATCACATGAATGATAAAAGGGTTTCCATTCTAATGATTAACCTCGATGTAAAGTCATGTAAGCTTTCCTTTTAAGGCAATCTTAAAATCTTCGACAAATCTGTAAATTAAATACATTAGATTCTTACTTTAGGAGAGTGTGATTTAATGGTCTGGCTTTCCATTACAAATGTTGCGATAATTGTATAATTAGAAGATCTGTCATGACATGCTAATACAGGTTTTTGGTTGCCTAATGGTAAATGACCCAAATCCTTACATAACACTTTCAGTAAATTATTCTACCTTAAAAATTAAACATGTACAAATCCCCACTTCATTACTCTATTAAAGATTTAAATGATAAACTGTTCTCGATATTTCTGATGCAGGCAACAATCTTTCATCAGTTTTCCTTCTGACCCCCCCCCCCCCCCAACAACCAGAATCAGAATTATTTAATCTATATCATTTGAGAGGGTTTTCCCCAAAATTTAAGACAAAGAAGGTAACATGTTTCAAAAGGCAAGAAGGAAAGAAAAATGTCCCCCAAAAGGGTACTCAGACTTTCGCAGTTTTCACACAAGGCGCTAATTAGAATCACAATTTTCTGACAGAAACAACAAATTGAGTTTGAATTGTCAGACCCCCTACATCCACCCTTTAGAGATACAACTGATTCTGATACCCCTCCCTCCCCTCCCCCTCCCTCTCCCTCTATCCCTCTCTCTCTCTATATATATCTCTCTTTCTATCTCTGATAACGATCTCATTTTGGTTCATGCTTCCCTTACGCCTCTCCAAAGTACGAAAATTCCATAAATGTATATGGAAGAGGTTCTGTAGCAACAAATTTGAGCCAAACACAGATGTTTTCTGGTGCCCCTGACGGAATACTGAGGAACCATCTGAAATCCTACGAAAGGTCTTCTAAATGTCATCTTTCTACCTCAAGAGCCATTTTATTCCTCCAGAATTTTCAAGTAAAGGCTTGTAGTTGTACAGTAGTGCCTTACTGGATTTTATTAATTTGGCGATAAAAATCAAGTACATTTCCTATGCCTCATTCGTGAAGTAATTATAAAAACGTGAGATGAAGTTGTAAGGAAATTTTCAAGAGAAGTAGCATTTGGGATGTGTCATGGTGTACGCAGGGTATTCATTACATTCAATTTAGATTTGTGAAGTAGCTAAGAGGGAAATAATTATGTACCCCAGCAAGAGGGCGTTGCCATGGCATTTCCCTATTTTGGTGTATTAATGCCCCTACTAATGGCCCTATACTAATGGGCATACAATACCAATTTGAGGACCATACTCCCCTCCCTACTGAAAAAGAGATAAATAGAAGAAGGAAGGGGGACACAAGATAGATGGGGCCTTACGGTTCAAAAAATATCAAATTACATTTTCAAGAGACTAAGTTTGTTTTTCGCAAAATTGATGAACTCATATTTTTTTTATTTTGAAGAAGAAAGACGAGCCTTTATATACCTACCGGTAGTCTAAACATATCAGAAACTGTATTAGAAATAATAAAAATAGCTACATTTGAATCATTACAGATATCCATCCCATTTGAAGCTCATAGCACCTACAAAGGATTTGTATTACCCTGGTTTCAGTTGTGCTGCCAAAGAAGATGTAATGGATATGTTAAAGAAATAACTACGTACAATTTACCCCATCTACTACACCTGGGTGGGGAGCAGCAGATTGGGGCAGAAAATCACCAGCAGCACACACGAGGGCTAAAATAGGGTAAACTTTTTTTTATTTACCCAGGGTAGCCACTTCAGTTATGAAACTGTTCTTCCAGCGGGCCCTTCATAACATAATATGTTATTACTATACCCTTCTCCAATCTAATATGCTGAGCGCCTAGCTAGAAGGCAGAAGGTCCCATTGTTATAAGTCTTTGGTATGACTCAGGCGGGGTTCGAACCCACGACCTCCCGTTCATGAGGCGGGCGCTCTAACGACGGAGCCACCATGCCCGGTGTATGATATAGGAAGATAGGAGTATAGAGCTAGACTTTTGGATGGTCATGGGTACAGAGTGGCTGATTGGACAAAAAAGTGCCTACAGCACTGAGAGGGAGAGGGTTAATGTGGGGGTATGATAGGTAAGGTAGATGGGGGCAGTGCTGTCCGGGCTTTTGGGATGTCATAAAAGACAGTAGACCATCGCTTCCTTTTGTACTCCTAACCTCATTTCCTCTCTCTCCTGTGTGCGAAGGACGAATGTCAAACCTATATGTTACATGCACCTCTTGGTACCGCTGATAGACGCACTGGCACATGAGGAGGAGCTAGCCTAAATTTAAGCTTAAATCTCAGAATGTCAAACTATTATGTTACAATATATAGGCCTCCCCTGGAACTACTATATTGTAATGGTATATCTGTGATTATATACATTCACATGTTTGTACCGCTGATAGATACACTGGCACACAAGAAGGAGCTAGCCCAAATCTAAGTTCAAATCTCAGAATGTCATACCAGTATGTTACTTTCTACATGAACTTCTCAATACCATCTAAAATTGATCAATGCTACAAAAAATATATTTGATAAAACTGATTGAAAACAACTTCATTGTATGTGTTTGCTGTATCATTACTTTGGCATTCTAGTGTTCATTCCCTACCCTTACTCAGTTGCTATGTAAAACTAATTATAGAATTGAAAGACATCCAAGGGTACAACATACAATTTTTACTATATCTCTCAATGTCTGTGCTCAACTCTCAAGTTGAAAGAAAGTGCAACTCAATACAGGAAATTTAGTCTCAGACAGGTGTTACTCTCAACTGGAGGTTAATAACACAACTAAATTCAGCTACAAAAAAAAAACAGATGTTGATTTTAAAAAAGGGCCAAAATAGGGTCAGAATAGACCTGGCCCGGAAGGGGAAGCCATCGGAGTAGGAACCGGAAACCATTGCATGAATCTACCAACAAAACCTTCCTGAAAGAAGACAACAATATTTATTTAAACTTCTACACTTTCACTGGTAGGTTATATAGGGGATTTCGGGGGAGGGATTGTTAGGGGGAAATGTTAGGACTGTAGTTTTTCTTTGAAATGGGTGCAAAGTGGTTTCCTAAAACTATAGGTTATGAAAGTGGAAGTTGAAGCCCTGCATTTCTCCTGTTTTCAATGCTAGATTATTAGGAAGATGTCCATTTATCTATCACAGTATCGATCTTCTCCCAGCTCAGAAATTGATTGCAACAAGGGAAGAAATCTACTAGACAAACACAAAGAAACAAACTAAAATAGAAACATTTACAGAAATATTTGAAGAATTGGACTCTGACTTTGAGGTAGAAAGACTAACCTACAGAAGATTGAAAATGACTGAAGAAGAAAATGAGGTTCTTCACTGTAATACTTTGTCTCTGCCTTACAACAGCTTGGCATGACCTTCGTATCACAACCTATTTTTCAGAATCTTTGAAGAATATGATAGATGACTTCCCTGCACTTTTTTCCTCTAAACCCTCATAACTCATCACTAATACAAGACCAACTCATATCTGTAACTAGTCTACATAACCGAGCTCAGAATGTCAGACTTCAATCCTTTCGGAGAATCGACCAGCTGTCTACCAAAGAAATTTGTCTAAATCATTGACACTATTAAAACCGGTATAAAGATGAGCAAATATTATAATAGCCTACTTCAGGATTGTTTGATGTCATTTTATCAATATCTTGTGAAATCATCGTCATTCTCCTTTAACATATTTTTGAAAATACTGGTATATTTTCCAAATATTTTCTGAGTTCCAAGAATTTTTCTATTTTGCATAAATTAACATATTCATGAATATGTATAAGGTCCGTAACACGAACTAAATATTTCACCCGAAAAAAATTAGAGACATTAAGTCTAGAAAATTTCTCTGTTTGCAGTGTATCTTCTCTGTCTTATTTTGTAATTTCTATTTTGTTCTGAAATTGCCATTTCTCAAAGAAGTTTGAGAGAGAAATAGGTCTGGAAACAGAGACCATATCGTTACTTATAGCATAAATTAACATATTCATGAATATGTATAAGGTCCGTAACACGAACTAAATATTTCACCCGAAAAAAATTAGAGACATTAAGTCTAGAAAATTTCTCTGTTTGCAGTGTATCTTCTCTGTCTTATTTTGTAATTTCTATTTTGTTCTGAAATTGCCATTTCTCAAAGAAGTTTGAGAGAGAAATAGGTCTGGAAACAGAGACCATATCGTTACTGTCGCTCCGAGCTAGAATGTAGAATGCATGCGACCTCCTTATCAGTTCAAATGATGTCTGACCTCAACCTGTATTCAAATGTTCCTCTTTGCTGGGACATGATAGGAACAGAAGAAAACAGTTTATCACAAGAAACACAGGCCTGCCTTTAGCACAAAGTGAATTTCATAAAATTCTATATCTACAGGCAGATATAGAATTTTTATGAAATTCACTTTGTCGGCCAAGCTGGCCATGCAGCTTAGTCAAGCTGGATGGACTAATGTTACGTTAGACCAGTGGGTGGGACTTACATAAAGTAAGTCCAGATGGGCACCATTTGGACTAACATCAAGTTAGTCAATAACTAGTCAATGGACTCACAAAAAATAGTCAAGTTTACATGACTAACATCAAGCTAGTCAACATACTAACCAAAAGCTAGTCAACCAACTAACCACAGGCTAGTCAAGCATGGTCGACTAGGCCAAGTTAGTCCATCTTGTTAGTCCAGCAATACTGACTAACATAAAGCTATAGTCCAGTTGGGCACTGTTTGGACTAGCTTAAAGTTAGTCAGGCAGACTAATTCAAGTTTTCAGTGTAGTGTTCTTCGGACTCTCAACAATTATGACTATACTCCTCCGTATATTTATCAGTTTGTGGTGAGTGTACCGATCAACTTAATTTGAATGCGACTATAGACTATATCATTAACCCATTACGTACAGAAAATGAGTGGCCCCTGTAGTAAAGCCTATGGGAATAAGAGGATCCAGCAGTCATCGGATTAACAAAATTTGTTTGAAGAAATTAAAATAAATGATATTTGACGCAGTTGGAAATACTGTGCCAAGTATTAATGCATCAGTTCTACCACTCACTCATTCATCATATTATATAAAGTAAAAATATGCTGGTGCCAGAAATTCCTTATTAAGTGAGGTCAGCTACAATATGCTTTTTAAATGGTTGGTGGTCTAAATATAAAGTGTTTTGAAGTATTTTAGTTTGAAGTTCAAGCTTGGCGGAATATTTGACCACAAACTGTTGCAATTTAAGAGCTACGGTGATAGGCGGCTAAATAACCGTGCAGTAAATTTTTGACTTCTTTGCCGTCCCCGGGGTGGGGCGCAATATCAGTTTCATTATTTTTCCTCCATTGGTAAAGATCGGTATTCCCAAGTGTTAGGGACTTAGATTGGATGATGAAGGATGAATAAAGATGAAAAATGAAAGAAGAGATTAATACAACAGAAGAATTTTGGAATATGGCAAAAAACATATTATATGAGGCTTACTGAAGAAATGAAGAATTAAAAACAGTTGATGAAAAATATAGCCAACAGGTAAGTAATACTGGATGAGGAAAGTATGACCAGCAGGTAATAAAGCAAGCGAGAAGAAAAGGTTGATAATAATAGAAGGGAAAAGTGACAAACTGCATGACCTTAAAATTCAAGTTAAGAAAATTTGCAACCTATAGATGGGACTTTCCCAGATGCTTACATTTTTTTTTTGGGGGGGGGGAAAGAGGCTTCAGTGAATTGCAAAAAAATGTGTTGTTGTAATTTGGGGTCATGAAACTGTTGTTGTAATCTGTAAAATTCGCGAAAATTGATGAAAGTTCAGAATTAACAGTAAACTACCAGAGTCACAAACAAACATTTGTATTTTTTTTTAAAAGACATCAAACTGTTTTACCTACATGTAATACTTCAAGCATGACAACCGAGGATGATATAAATCAGATGAGCGGAATATGGTTGAAATACGTGATGAATGACGAGAAAAAAATATTGGTACGATGAAACGGATGCAACATACATAGAGAGAAAGATCATTTTACAAAATGGTTCATTAAGTACCCATCTTAAACTAATCTATTGCACATGTTCCAGCAGCAATATTTAAGTCTGGATTGTTGGGATTATTTGCGATGATACGCCATGTCTGTTAGCAAGGTTTCGGGAATGGGATTAATGTGCAAGTCTCTCGTTTTCTTACATCTACTGCTTTGTGATCTTATAAAGTAGCCTTTGACTGCTTTTCTTCCTCTCTCTCTCTCTCTCTCTCTCTCTCTCTCTCTCTCTCTTTCTCATTCTTTTTTCTGCCCAACTCGTTTTTTTATGGCAATATTGCAGAGTGGATGTTAAAATAATTTGTGAGAATATGCTATGTCTGTTAGCAAAGCTTCAGGGAATAGGAATTTTTGTTCAAGCCTCATTTTGTTACATATGTTGTTCTAATATATCTTATAAAGTTGGCCTTCATGCTTGTCTTTCTCTCTTTCTCGTTTTGTCCATCTTTCTCATATTTTCTTTCTGCACGACTCATTTTGTTTTATGGCAAGACACTGTGTCTGTTAGCAAGGCTTTAGGGAATGGGACTAATGTTCAAGTCTCATTTTGTTACATCTTTTGCTCTAATATATCTTATAAAGTTTGCCTTCACTTGATGTCTCTTTCTCTCTCGTTAGGCGTGTCTGCACTATCTCGAGATAGCCAAACATCCAGCTATTTGAATTATCCCGATCGCAAACTATCCAGCTTATTTGCGTCTTCATTAGACCGAAGTAGCAAATTAGCTGGATAGTTGGTCGGGATAATATCCCAAGATATCTCGGTCTAGTTTGCGGTTTTCCTTGTTTACTAGTTGTACTAGCGCGGCCCTGAGCGGAGGTCAGTGTATAGATCGCATACTGTGCGAGGAAAACCGGAAATCGTTGTGCATGATGGGATCGGGATATTTGACTCCGTACTTCGGTCTAATGAAGACGGTCGCAAACTATCCCGCTAGTTGGGAAAAAGTGGGATATTTTGCAAACTAGACCGAGATATCTTGGGATATTATCCCGACCAACTATCCAGCTAATTTGCTACTTCGGTATAATGAAGACGCAAATAGCTGGATAGTTTGCGATCGGGATAGTTCAAATAGCTGGATATTTGGCAATCTCGAGATAGTGCAGACACGCCTTTTGTCTTTATCTCATTTTGTATTTCTGCCTGACTCGTATCTTATTAAAGCAATATCAGAGAGTGGATTGTTAAAATGATTCTGAAGATTCTGCATGTCTGTTTGCAAGGTTCCAAGAATGGTTTTGAAGTTCAAGTCTTGCATATATGTCTAGTTTTTAGTTGCACCTCATATTCCAATATCTTGAAAACTTACGTCTGCTTTTGTAATTTCTCTCTCTGAGTTTCTTGTTCTCTGTCTTTGAGCAACATCATGTATAACATTCATCTCCTATTACTTCTTATTTTTCTATCTTTCTTGTAATCTATCTATCAATCTATCTATTCATCTATCCTTATCTCTTCCTCTCACTTTTTTCAGGTGATCTATTTATTTACATCTATCTATCATTCTCATTCCCCCCTGGACCCTTATTTACCAGACTACCGCAAGGTCCTCTGTCTATCACAGTCCAGTTATTATGAACCTCTCTCTCCATCTGTCTATCCATCTGTCTGTTTATCTATCTGTCTATCATTATTATTCTCCCTGGGCCCTTATTTAACAATCTACGGTCTGGATCTACAGAGTGCTCTGTCTTACAGTTCATTTATTTTTAACCATCCATCTCTATTCCCTCCCTGATGCCCCCTCCCTCTCTCTCTCTTTCTCTCTTTCTCTCTCTCTTTCTCTCTTTCTCTCTCTCTCTCTCTCTCTCTCTCTCTCTCTTCATCTCTCTCTCTCTTCATCTGTTTATCTATCTGTCTATCATTGTTATTCTCCCTGGGCCCTCATTTAACAGTTACAATCTGGATCCACATGCAGAGTCCACTTAATTGTCTCACAGTCCATTTAGTTTGAACCATCCCTCTCTATTCCTCCACCACTCCCCTCTTTTTTCACTTTACCTATCTATCTTTCCATCTATTTATCGTTATATCTATCGTTCTATTATTCTTATTCTCTCTGGACCCCTTATTTACCAGTCTACGATCCAGATCCACAGAGCCCACTTGTCTCACAGTCCATTTAGTTTGAACCATCCATCGCTATCCCTCCACCATTCCCCCTCTCTCTTCACTTTACCTATCTATCTATCTATCTATTTATCTTTGTATCTTTCGTTCTATTATTCCTATTCTCTCTGGAGTCTGGACCCTTATTTACCAGTCAAAACCGGGTTCCACAGAGCCCGCTTGTCTCACAGTCCATTTAGTTTGAACCATCCATCTCTATTCCTCCTCCGAATCCCAAGGTAGCTTGTTATTGTATCGGATTCTCATCAAAGAATTAACATCATAATCCCCGTCTCCCAACAAGGAATGACAGCCGAAACAAGAAAAGGCTTCAGAGTTGCATAAATCAAATCAATCAGCAGAAAATTCCATACTGAACTCTGTAGCTTTTGGAGGTTAAAAAGCGCCCCTGGTTTGAAGATCGGATGCAGATCGAGAAAAAGATCATGTTCCATTCAGTTTGTACTGCAATTATTTCATTCATATTAGGCCTATATCTAGCCCCCTATTCCCTCTTTAGATTAAGTTTTTCCAAATACTCGACGGTAGAATATAGCAAATGAAGTAATATTTGCAGAAATAAAAAAAAATTAATTTTACTTTTCAATCCATTGGTGAGCTAGAGCCAGAAAAATGTTGAGTCAGCATAGAATTATATTACTTTGCACACATATCTGGGCCTTGTTTCATAAAACTTAATATCACTTACGACTGATAAATTTGTATGACAAAGTTGCTCTCAGCCAATCAAAATCCCCGCTTTCAGTAGCTTATATCAGTTATTGTACCTTGTCATTGATATCCAGTTATATGAAACAGGGCCCATGCTCTCAGCAGACAATACGGAGTATCACTTGCTTGAAAACTATTTTGTCATGAGTTTGCATTTGAATATCCAGGTTACCTTAAAATTTAACCTCGGAATATATTGTATCAGGATTGCATATCAATAGCACTAAATAAAAGATCCAAATCATTAAACAGTAATAAAGTAAAACCGCAACAGTGATTTCTTCTTAACAGGTCCTATTTCAGAGACATGTCACGTCTCGGGTCCTATTGCAATGTTGATCTTGTATAAAACTCCTCAGTCGACCATGGTCCCATTTCAATACCGGTCCGACAAATAATAGAACTGATTGAGATGGAGTTTCTCCCCCTCCGAGTAAATATTTACCTTCCTGCCTCCTTAGCCCCGTTGATTGGTGGAAAAGTAAATGTTATGTTAACCCCAATTTCATCTTCTTCTATTTGTCTGGTTCTCTCAGAGAGTAGGGCGGGGGAACAATTGGTTCTCAGGCACAAACCATTGTCAGTCGTTGTGTCCTAGTGGTGTCTGTACGTCAAGACTAGGCTGATGGGATACTGCATAGGCTCTGTACTTTAGCTGCTTAAGACTTAGCCATAGTCTTGAGCTTAGCCATAGACTTAGCCATAGACTAAGCCATAGACTAATTGACAGAGCTAGGCTAGGCTCTACTCAAGGATTTAGGAAGTGTGGTAAATTAAGTGTCAAATTAGAGTCTGTGTATGTATACTGGGAATCAACATGCAAAAATAGGACCACATGAAAAAAAAGTGTTGTGCATGGTCTAGGGGATAATTCACCAGACTTTTTTTTAGATCACAAGGTACAGGGTCCTATACCATCGCAAGGGCTAAATACTAACAGGCACCTGGGACACAATGGCCTACAAAATCTAAGTCGGGACCCCCCTCAAGAATATTCAACAATCTGAGTGTATTCTAATAACATCCCATGAATTCTGCTCAATGACTACCATAAATCTCTGTGTATAAGGCGCACATTTTTGCCGCCGAAAAAAAATTGAAAGTCAGGGGTGCGTCTTTTACATGGGTACTAATTTTTTTTTTTTTTTTTTTTAAGTTTCAATCTATGCCCGGCGCTATGCCTGGCAATGTCTCCCAGTTCAGTAATCTGTGTGTTGACTCACCATTCGGAAACTACAGCCACACTCAAATTTGTCTGTCATCTTGGTTTGTAAGTAATCTTTCTAATAGATCTCAATATGTAGTTTATAATAATAATTCATGGCGTACCACAAGGTTCTATCCTATAGGTACTCTACTGTTTTTAATTTACATTAATGATCTTACACATTATTCTAAAAACGACATTGTTACTATTATTTGTGACAAGTTCACAAGCACAAATCGGCGCCTTCAACTGCACCTCGATGTTAAATGAAAGTCCTTCCCCGCGTGGGTTTTCGGCAAAATAGGGGTGCGCCTTATACACAGGTGCGCCTTATACACAGAGATTTACGGTAATATCAAAATAACCAACCATACTGAATACAGGCCTATATGTGACAAGTTCCTAATTTTTCAACAATACTATAAACTATTTTCATATGAAGTGGTGATTGATGATTCTTTGTTATTGCAGCATACTGGTCAATAAAGCACTTAATCAAACTAAATTTAACACAAAAGTGTACAAAGAGTCAATAAAGCTCTGTGATAAAGTACCACAAACTCTTTACAAGCTTTTATTGCCTAAGAAGGTTTTATGATGAATTGATTTAAAATATTTTCTATCTACAAACAAGCAATGCGATAGGATCACAAATTTGTTCTCATGTATCGGATCCAAAAATCACTTTTTGTGACCTTAACTGAATTAATCATCCAAAATGTTGATAACTATCAGAAGAAAAAAAAATCATTTTGCACGCTACCTAGATCTTAGGTAAACAAATCCCATATGTCAGGAGATTATTATCAGCATATTCAATAATTTTTCATCATTTCAGCACTGGTGTCACTTGGGGAAATTTGGGTTGTAAAAGTACTCATATATCATGTAAAATGAGCAAATTAATGAGCCAGAACTGGGTTCGCATTAAACCGGATTTTGAAACGGTTTAGGTGGAGCGCCGTAATTGGTTGAGTCAACTGAAAAGGACCAGTAATTTGACAGATAATGGAAGGACTCGATGACATTTGTATTTGCGCATGATCAATCACTCCCAATTTTTTTTCGCTGGTATCAAACAAGCTTTCTTTTGTTTCGCTTGTTTTGGAGAGTAATCAATAACATTCTGTCATGTCACAGATTTGTTGTAAATTAATGTTCCTGAAGAGGATCTTCTTCATTTTGCTGTAAATGTTTCTTTCTTCATCTTTCTATCTTCTTCCTACTTCCCTCCCTCTTTTCAATCTCATCTCGTCTTCTCCTGTTTTTCTACAATGCTCCTTCTCACATCACTATTTTAAAAATTAGATAATGATCAAAATACACAAGGGCACAGGGTGTTTTCTGATAGTATGAAATGCCTCCCTATAGGCCTTTAAAATGTCCATAATTTTCCTCTCGAGACCCTCTTTCTTGCTTTTATTGAAAATGAATCTAAATGTTTCATTATTCCCTCCACTTTTACAATGTCTCTCTGTTATCGCCCCTCCCCCCCCCCCCCCTTCCCCCATCCAATAGAAGATCTAGTTTCTGCAGATTTTGGTAGAGAAAGCCAACTTTAGAAAACACTTACACTGATCACCATAATTTCGTCTTAGCATTATTAAACTATTCTGAGTGGATGGGGGGGGGGGGGTATCATATCAAAGTAAGCCACAAATTCCAACAAAGCAGAAATAAAATAATAACATAAATAATGTGCTCGGCTTTCCAACCTTCAGAAAAAGCATCCAAACTAGTTGTCAGATTGTTAAAATTTGCTGATGGATCTTCCAACTTTCTGATGAGCAAGTAACCAAGAAAAACTTTAACAAAAGTTAGCACTCTTAAAGATTTCCAAACAGCCCACAAAATTTGAATTGCAGACATAAAAAATAATCGGGGTTGGGGGTGGTCTCATCCCCTCAACCAACTAGCGATGCCCCTCATCGAGATGCCTATGGTTTGAAAGTTTTTACAGGACAAGGTACACAAAGTCTTCTCCTTGACCTTTTCTTTCTGATTACGATTTGAATGATTGGAAATGCAATTAATCTGAATGGAATTAGCACAACCTCTCAAACTGCCCCACAAGGACAATGAGTGGGCACTTTTTCATAATTCTTGTCCCTTTTTATTTCTAGATGAAGACCAGATAACGTTAACAAAAACTTGCCCTGACATATTAAAGGAAACTGGGGTTGATGTAGTTCTGGCACCCCCTCCCCATCCCCCTAAATGCCAACCACAATATGGAGATAATTGCCTCTTGTCATTTTTCATGCTCAAATACAATAAAGTAAAGCCATCGATTTTCAAAGTTTCTATGAAACACTGCAGGTTTCAATATTTCAAACGTTGGCAATGATTCTTAAGTCAAGTTTTCTTACTCCCATGACAATAGTTGCATAAAAACTCTCTGTCAATGTTGAATAACATTATGTCGTTCTATTTTCTTCAATCACAGACATAACTTTCACCCGTAACAAATCTTGACAACTTCTCTAAATGTCATTTTAATTTGTTTGTATTTCCCTTGACAACAGAATTAGATTTGGAATTTCGGGAAGCATTGCAGAAAAAGTTCCTTGTCATTCTCTCCATTTTTTTCTTCATCAAAATAGCCCAACCAAAGGCTGTATCCCTTATAGCAAAGCCAGGTTACTGTGTCAAATATCGGTAGCCTAAAGGCCATTCTGTCATTCCAAGAGTTTAACCTTAGACAGAGATTTAGACTAATGAAGGAAATTAAGTTATCCCCAGACTAATAAATATATATTACTTTGAATGAGTAGACAGATATCAAATGATTAGACAAATCTTTTATCTCCTTAATGAGAACTCCTTTTGATTTATCTACAAAGACCCTGTTCGTAAGAGTGTTTTCTTAAATATTATTCTCCATGCAATATCATGGCATCAGAAGTAGAGAGAAGTATTGATTTAAATCATTAATTGCTTGAATGATGGCTCCAAACTTAAGTAGATCTGTTTGGTCCAGAAGCTATTTTCCTAATCAATAATCAAATATTTACTAATTGTAATTAACACAAATCTAATCACTTCCAATTGATGTATATTATCAATGTCATCTTATTAATTATGATAAGAGCTAGACTGTAAGGAGTGTTATTTCTTTTATTTACACCAAAATTTATCTTTATATTTATTGATACAAGACATGTTTAGTAGCTTTGTAAACATGTTTTCTTATCTGAATACATATTTTTGTGAGATAGAATCTACAGAGCTGTGAAACACAGTGACATTTGGGCATCAATATATTATCAATTTTATCCTCTTGTTAACTTTAAACCATGAGCACTTTCAAAGCGGAAGCCATATAATCTAGAAAATGGAAAAATTCTCAATACCACAGGTGTCATGAAGTTATAGGAAAGAGAATAAAGGTGAACAATAAATACGTTTGCTGTATTCACTCAACCTTCATAAAAAGTAAACAACGAAATTGGGTAATCTTTTAGGCACACACCAACATAAGGCTTCCCTATCAAAGTTATTACAACTGTGACAAATGAGATTCCAAATTTTCCTTTTTCTAAAGCAACCTTCATTCGGCTTGGCACTGGAAAAAACACACATCCTAATTCTATTTGCAAAAGGAAACAAATCTCTTCTATAAGGCCAATCCGATCTCAAATTAAAAAGTAATGAGGATAAAACCTATTTCATTCATGACTTTTTTTCACATTGAAATCAGCAATTTATATGGCTTAAAGGGAGTCTTTGAAAATGGTTGGGAAAATACGCAAATAATTCCCCTGACAAATTCATATTGATGGAAACACTTCAACTGGATTTTTAAAATCATCCTTAATTGAGGATTTGAACACTTCAGAAGGCAATGAAAAAGCCTATAATTGAAGAAATGAATCAGTGAAGGACATAAATCAAACCTTCTGTGCAAAAACTTCACGAAATGAACACCTATCACAAGTACAATTTTACTTTAAACATAGTAATAGTAAAACCATATTTTTTGCAGCTAAAATCTATGCAGCTTGCAAAACCATGAGTCAATTATATTTTGAGATAAAACGTTAACAAATCTTTACTACTTTCGAAATTGCAGCAAGTTTCATGCATGCAAAATGTTCTAATTTCATAACAGTCTTAGTGGTAAGACACTAATAATGGAAAGGGTAAGATACCAGTAATGGAAAGGCTGATCGTTTCTCGGAGCATTTCCTTTGCAAGAGAGCAATTATTTTAAAAGCTATGTGAACTCTACAGCCTTTTCACACACAGCTAAAATTCTATAAACATGACTAGTATAAACGTGTTTCGAACGTGTTTAAACTAATCACGAGCCTTTCACACACAGAAATTTCGGTGCGATCGTTAATCGTTTCGTGATTAACTACTGCTCGTAAAATGCGCAGTAGTGCCATTGCGCATTGAAGGTCATGTCACATCAATCAAAGCGCACGCTCCATCCAGTTTAAACACGTCTGAAACATGTTTAAACAGGAATAACCTTTCACACACAAAATGTCAAGCTCACTAGATACGAACTTCGTATCTGCAGCCTGCTTTTAGGGGCGTATGGATCGCGACTTCGTATCTATCCCAACATCGTATAAACGATGTTCACACTGGGAAATGTTGTCTATAAACATGTTTAAAACTTTACGATGATTCTAATCATCTCTAGATACAATGAATTTTAGCTGTGTGTGAAAAGGCTGCTACTCTACCTTTTTAGGATGTAAAAAGAACACTAGGTGTTCTGTAAATGAAATAATTTACTCCTCTGAATTTGTTTGCTCATTCATAGAGTCTACAAGCACCGTAAAAGAGATCCACTTCATGTTAGCAAACACATGCAGGAAGGAATAGCTAGGAAGACCGTCAAGTGAAAAGACACTCTTCAAAAATAGCTCTGGCTCAGAGAGAGATTAGTAACTGGGTAGAGAAAAGAGCATTGGTCCATAGTCCTCCATTTACGTCACTTTGTAGCTTATTGGCTTTTTCAAGGCAAGCAGTGTGATGGCAGATACGGTTTCCTAGGCATATTTGTACCTAGGTCAAACCCACAAGACACTCTGCAACTCTAGTGGATAAGAAAGTAACCCAGTCACCGAAAACAGAGTCCACTTTCCATTACTCTTACATATGGCTTTCCATATAGCTTGCATGGCTTTTGATGAAAGTGGCTTTTTTGTTCCCTTGGTGGATTTCGTACCGACATCGAAAATCTACCAGACAACCTGATTACTCATATGAATTAGAAATCCATACGGTCACCAAAAGATTGGGGGGCCAAGATTCAGCTTTTGGGCGCCATTAGGCGATTTCCAGGGGAAAAATACTTTTAAAAATTTTGAGGGCTACTTTTCAAGCTTGCTTGCATGAAAATAACACTCTTTAATTTGTTTTGCATTGAACTCTATGCAAAAAAAAAATTGGGGGGGCTTTTTTATGACTTTAGGGGGCTCTTTTTGGCATTTCAGGGGCCGATTCGCCCTGAGCCTCCGTGTATTAATTTTTTCATTGGAGGTTTCTTTAATCACCTTTAACATTATTTTGTGCATTTGAAGCCAAAAGGGCATTACATCTGTGTAAAATCAGATGAGCGAGTTAACACCATAGATGAACACAAATGTACACGTCTTCATCATCTCGAGATTGCCAAATTGCCCGCTATTTCTGATTTGGGAAATAATCCCGAAGTTACAAATCGTGTCTTCATCAGCTCCAGATTGCCAAATAGCCCCCTATTTCTGATTTGGGAAATAATCCTGAAGTTACAAATCGCGTCTTCATCAGCTCAAGATTCGACCTAGAAACTTGAAACTCGACCTTGAGAAATTAGCTCGAGATATTTTGCTCAGCGTTCGCGCATAGTGTGAGTCTTCGGTCTGATGAAGACGCATCGGACAAATGGCTGGATATTTTGCCAAATAGATATCTTGGGATGACAATCCCGACCAAATATCCCGCTAATAGTAACTTCGGGCTGATGCAAACGCAAATTAGCTGGATAGTTTGCGATCGGGATAGTTCAAAAAGGCGGGATATTTGGCAATCTTGAGCTAGTGATGACAGGCCTAATAACATAGTGACCATCTGCAAATCCGCCTGGTCAATTTACAGACAGTGGTAATATCTGCCTGTCAATACAAGTGACAGCACTAAATCTGCCAAGGGACCTATATAAGCTATCACATAGGTACTTTCCCACTTTTCACACTTGTTTTCTTGTTTTTCTTTTCAATTTCAGAAGAAGTAAACGCATTGTGTACAGAGCCAACCACTCGATAATAAACCCCATTATCTAGTCAGTCCTGTAGCTAGGCAACAGTAAATACACCAATACCATATATATAACTAGCTCCTGAAGGTTGTAGGAATTAAGGTGCCATTTCTCGGTGTGTAGTTTATTATATACCTGGGTAGATCGATACTCCTCTTTCTCATCTCTGCATATTAAAGATCTCTACATGCACCCACAGGATATACAATCTAGCCTGAAGTATAGGATCATAAGTTTGATGCGACAACCCCCTCCACCACCACCCCCCCCCCCCTCCCCACCCCCAAGAAAAAGATTAAAAAATGCACCCCAAATTACAAATGAGACCAGTTTTCCAATTTTCACAAGAAACATTTCTCCCACTGTCATTCACTTCAATACATCAAAAGAGATATGTTTTTGCTGATTTCAATCAATGGGATATTCACAAATAATTTTCTATATATATAGAATCTTTTGTTACTTACCTGTGTGAGGTACATGTATGGTTAGAAGAGTGAGTAGTCGGCACAAAGATGGTGGCACATGGAAGAAAAAGAAAGAAAAAAGAAATGCAATTTGTTAGATCATAATTTTGAAAACAGGTTATGATATTGTCAGTAGAGTAGAGAAGACATATTTATGAATACACTTAAATGTTTACAAAATTTAAGTAAGATTTGATATTATGACATTGTCAATGAAACAGATAGATTGTATTGTTTTGTAATTTATCTTGCACAGAAGTTTCCAGACTTCCGCACCAGGTGAAAAATGTACAAAGAAAGAATTTCAATAACGCTGATAGCTACCCTAACAGCATATATAATCCCTACCAATTCAAAAAAGGGTAAACCACAATCCTTCTTTTCACCTGCAACTTTTGTAGACTTTTACATCATCAAATTGTACTGAAATTACCACAATTTATCAAAGTCAACCCTGCCCGAAGCGCTTTTAATTATGTTTTCTGGTCTTCATACAGTTCCCTCTAGCATGCGGCTAAATAAAGACCTCTTTCTTTGGGCAGTATATAAGTGGTCACCAAAAAAAGTTAAATTGTTTATTATGAGCCAACTTCGATGGTCCCTAATGATGCGAAACTAACGACTATTACAATCCAGAAAGGTTGCTGGTGGCGACAGGGTTTGACCGAGCAAAGAGAAATATATTACCGATGACGACGTTGGCATACCTGTTTAATTCAAGAGTCTGAGAGAAGGAGAGCTCAATCACTACCTATTTTTAGTCAAGGAAACCTCAGGACTGCAGTCTACTCTGAACAGAGTAACTTGAGTTCAGTTGGTCACAGCATGGCATTATATATTCTTTTGTTTTGTGCTTGCCCAACAAAGCAGTGTTCACCACATTGTAACCCACTCTAACCTGGGCCCTGTTTCATGAAACTTTTTCATGACAAATCTGCTCTCAGCCAATCAAATGCCACTATATCAGTAGCTTGTAACAGTTATTGTAACTTGATATTGATAACAAGTTTTATGAAACAGGGCCCAGGTTGGTTGGCCAAACTCTGTAAACTTGATGACTCTGCTGGGTCTCCAATCAATGATTTAAGCCTTTGATTTTGATGTCCAAAGAAAAGCATTGTAGAGACACATTTGATTGAGAAGTATAGAGATCAAACTACAAATTGGTAGTGTACATTACAAATAGAAATTATTGGTTGGTTTAATAGATCGCACCCTAATTTTTCACCCTTGACTCTATTAATGGTCCATGGAGGGAAAGTAATGTAAAAAGATACAAATCATTAAAAAATAGTTTTTAAAAATCAACATGAAAGTTCTACAATAAAATATTGGGGGGAAAAAGTAAATTTCAAAAGTCTTCATATAATCAGGTGGAAGCCCTGCCCTCATTCGATGTCTTTATTATTTAGGGCAGCTAGTAACATACCTGGTACCATCAACAAATATTTGTGGCTCATTTTAGAGATCGCTCTTGCACAAAGAAGACAAAAGGGGGCAAATTCCTCTCAAATAAAAGCAAACAAAACCAATCACATACCACTGGGGCTTGCTGACAGTAGACAACGCAAACAGAAGAATGTCATCGTTCTGTCTTTTGAAAAAATTTCAGGCCAACACAAAGAGGGGTGTGCGAACATGATAATTAAGGTGGGGAGGGGAGGGGAGGGGAGGGGAGGGGAGGGGAGGGGAGGGGAGGGGAGGGGAGGGGAGGGGAGGGGAGGGGAGGGGAGGGGAGGGGAGGGGAGGGGAGGGGAGGGGGGTTTCAAAGAAAAGTGACATCGCCTTAGATCTTTTACTGACAGTGCTTTAAGTGAAACTTTGAGAGGGGATAATCCTTGTAAAATCCTAGCAAAAATGAAGGGACTTCTTCGCAATTGAGTGTGATACTCTTTTAAAAGAAACCACATCAGTGGAGAGAAAGAGTAGATAAGTCATTGTGATTCTAGAAATTGAAAGTGTGGTTGCTCTGATGCAAAATACAAACATACCGATCAGGATTTTGTGACTAAATAAAGAAACTAGATGCTATAATTACATCCATATAGATTCATCATTGTTTGTCAAAGAAAGTGAAGGGAAGAAGATGGGACAATACATGAAGGTGTCATTCTGTGTCTAGCGATATAGTCTAGGAATGCCAGACGACAGATGTCCACTTTCTTAGAAAATTGCATTCCAAAGTTTTGATCATTCTTTGATAACGATGCAACAAAAGCTTTCTGTCTTTTTCCAAATGGTTCATTGTTAACAGTGATCTTATTACTTCAACAGTATAAAGTATAACCAATCATGCACTTTTCCTGGGCAAATGAACGATATTGGGGACTGTGCTTTTTGATACATAGATTTTAAAATTCAATTGTCACTCTCTCTCTCTTTCCCTCCCTATCTTCATTCCTCTCTCTCTTCCCCCCCCCCCCCCCCCTCCCCCACTCCCTCTCTCTCCCTCTCTCTCCCCCTCTCTCACACACATACTTCTTCCCTTTCTCCCTCTCTCTCTCTCTCTACTGATTATCAATTTCACATTAATTGAAATCATTTCATTATCTCCCAAAACTGTGCTTGACCCGGTCACAAGCAGTTGCATGGATCGGTTTGCATCAGGTGCTCATGCACAGACATCATCGATCCTTCGGAGGCGTAAAAGCCAACGAACACCAATTGCCCATACCCCACACAAAGGCACTTGTAGGGATGTCATTAAATGGATACATGTTTGCTCATCTTAAGGCTCACTTTCCAGATTTTATTGATCTTTTTGTAGCTCTCGTGTCCCCCTTCTTTTCATCTCAAAACTCTTTATAGATTTTCTTAATTGTTAGAATGAGACGAGGGTGTGAATTGTTAAGTCATAGGCCAATATCTACTGCAATGAGTTGTCACTTTCTAATTTGAAAATGAGCTCTGCTAGCTGCCTCACCATGTCCAGGGGGTGTTTCACAAAAATCCTTAGTCGAACTTAACTCTAAGTTGGACTTAACAATTATGGAAAGCTGTTCACATCGTTTAAAATGTTTTGTAATAGTTATTTAAAAGGCATAAAATGTTGATTCAAATCATTCAATATATCTATTATCGACGAGAATTCATGTTCTTCATGTAGAATTTATGAAAAGTCTTAAATACTTTAATTTTTTTGCTTTTTAATATATTTCATTATAAGGCTACAAATGGCTCTCCGTAGTAATTAAGTCTAACTTAGAATTAAGTTCAACTTAGAATCTTTGTGAAGCACCACCCTGTTCTCCTACTCCTTCACTAGTGAGACCGACAACTCACAAGACCGACCGTTCACAAGACAGACATGAAATCTTTATGGAGCCAGAGAGCGAACATTAATTAGCTCCTGTAATTTAGCGCAGAGTTATAACACCCTTTTGGCTCTAAACAGACAAAAATCATGTTCTGTATCATCCAAATACAGCATGAAACCCATTCAAAGATGCAGCAAATGTTGCAAGCATGAATTTGTAATGCAAGCTTTATATTAAGTCTAAGATTTTGAAAGGGAATCCTCTCTCATCGACACGTTTCAATGTCGAATCTATCGTCATCGAAGTGTGCAAATGAGAGTGGTATGCACAGTGCTTAACTACAAGGATGTCACTTTACTCCTAGATATTATGCAATGAACAAATAACTGAAGGTGCTTTTTCACTAACCTTTGGGGGGGGGCCAACAGAGATATAAATAGTAAATTTCTTTGTGTTCATAATAGTTTTATTCATCATTTTTTTGTTCTGCAGGCTACGCTAACTGCAGAATACCCCAACACACATTGGGGTTAGAGTTGGGATTAAGATAAGGGTAAGGGAAAGGGTTAAGATAAGGGTAAGGGTTAGAATGAGGGTTGAGCCCTAGGGTCATGATCAATTAATGTTAGAGGTAATGGTAGAAGTAATGTTAGGGGTAATTAAATGTGGGGAATGGTATGCTGCAGATGATCCACGACCACTGGCTAGTTTGAGATGTCAGGGGCTAATGATGACATGCATAAAAAGCTAAGACGTCACCCCAAGCACTGAAAGTGATTGAAACTCATGAATAGAATTTTAATGTTGATATGTTTGTTCTTGCAGTGTTTGACTGGGTGCTAATTGCTTACTGTGACCACTGGCTAGTTTGAGATATCAAGGGCTAATGATGACATGCATAAAAAGCTACGACGCCAGCCCCAAGCACTGAAAGTGATTGCAACTCATGAATAGATTCCTCATGTTGATATGTTTGTTCTTGCAGTGTTTGACTGGGTGCTAATTGCTTACTGTGACCTCATCCTAACCCATCTTCAAACAGCGCTACCAACAAAAGACCTGTCAATCACGAGAATGTTTTCCCCCCTCTGTGCATTCAATACATTAAAACACACATTACATTCCAATTCACACATTGTTGTTAGGTATACTCTGCATCACAGTTGTTTTCCAGTCATAATAATTGGGTTGTTAACCCTGTATGTCTGCATGCATCATTCATATTATGTCATTTTAACTGTGTGAGCAGCCAGGTTGTCAAAATGTTTACTGCTCCATATTCACCCGATCATTAAATGTACCATTCAACTTTTTTTTTCTGGTGGGGGGGGGGGGGGCTATGACTTATAATCTATTTAACGTGATGGCATATCAAGGTAACCAATGAATTAAGCATAAGATAGAATATAACCATTTGAAATAGATATTTTGTAATTTTAAGCCTATGACTTAAGAGTTAAACACATAAAGAAATGGAATAAACAGAAAACTTTTTTTTTACCACGATAGAAAGTGCTCCTTTAATTTAAAACATTCCAAAATGCTTTTGTAAAGTATTGGCTTACAGATTATTTTGAAAAAGTGCTTCTTTGCCATTATATTGCTCTAAAGATATTAAGATATTCCTTGCATTTTTATATATAGGTACACAACTTGATATATTTTAAAAATTTGAGTTTCTTCACTGCTCTTTAATAGACATCCTCTAGCAATTAGTAAATTCATTTTCAAATGATTATTCACCAACAGATCAAACAAGAAACATCTGAATGTCACTGCGACGATTCCTACCCCAGTATGAGTCAGTTGGAGCCGAGCTCAACCCTCAAATCCACCGATTATTCGGCCTCTAACGGTTTCCAATCATTTCCGTCAAGATAATTGCAAAACCTTCAAAAATCACAGGGGTACCACTTATTCATCACGAGGCAAGAGATAGATAATTGGAAAGTATTCACTATTTTGGTGCAATTTAGCATTTCCTGTGTTTATCAAGGACAGGTTTGGGTATTACCAAAACACTATAAACATGTTAACAATCTTCCTAAGAACCTGTAAATATTGTTTACAACGGCTCTGGTACATATGAGTGCGTGTATCATATAGCTATAGGTTGACTCATTTGTGTACCTCTTTCTCAGTAGCAGTAATAAGTGAATGAAGTTATGCTAAAATCTATATATTAGATTTAAAATAGAAGATTCAAATAGTTATTCAATTATTGTAATAATCACGGGTTGTTAAGTACACATTTTCATTAACCTCTCCTGTGACAAATCTGACTGTGTTTGTATTAAAGAAGGCAATTTTCTGCTTTGAAACAAGTACAGTAAAACCTGCTTTAGCAACCACCTGTCTACAAAGACCACATATTTTGTTTCCCTTGAAAATGGTTTCTCATTGAAACATTTACTAAAGGAACCTGTTGTACATAAAGACCACCTGCCTATAAAGACCACATTTCTTGTCTCCCTTGGGAGGTCTTTATAGACAGGTTTCACTGTATATGCATTTTTGAAGAATATTCTCAGTTGAGTATCATCCGTTGAGTACCAGACGGGCATTAAGCCCCTTAAAACAAAAAGTGAACGTCTTTCTTGCTTTCAACAGACGGTATATAGTATGAGGTTAGAACAAAGATATAAAACTTGTATGTCTTTTCAATGTTGATTAGAAATAATTGTTCATGAATGAACTATATTGCAAGCAGAGCTAGACAAAGAGGTTTAAATCTAACATCCTTTTTTGAGAAAAAAATAATTGAAAAATGTGACACTAATTCTATGCAGACGCAGCGCAACTTAGAGGTGTAATTTGGGGAAACAGTTTTGGAGAGAAACTGTCTACAAACGTTATCGCTTCTGAAAGGATCACGTCCTTGGATGTCATCTCTGCACATCATTAGTAAATCAGTTGCCGTGGCAATGAGTTCCTGTTCAGGTGCATTGCAAAGGGTTGGGATACGCCACAAATGCTAAATGTCAATTATAATTGGTGTGGGTTTTTTAAGATTATAGCTTTAAATTACATTAATGTCTGCTTGGTTAGAGGAATTTCAAGAAGGGTGTGTAATCATCGAGTTGGAGGGATTTTATTAAAATATTACATTCTGAATTACTGCTCTATGTCTCAGTAGATTTCTCTCTCTTTCTCTTTCCGCCCCTCCCCCCCCCCCCCACCTCTCTCTCTCTCTCTCTCTCTCTCTCTCTTTTTGTCTCTCTTCCTTTCTCCCTCCCTCACTCCCCCTCAATCTCTCTCCCCCCCCCCCCCCCCCCCCACTTTCTTTCTCCTTGCCTCTCTCCCCTCTCTCACCCCCTTAGCCTCCTCCTTTTTCAACCTCTCCTCCCCCCCCCCCCTTTCTCTCCCCCTCTCCCTCCCTCCCTCTACCCCACTCCTCCCCCTCCTATCTCTGTCTCTCTCTTATGGTCTGACAGCATGAAACCATGTTACTCCTTGCCCTATTTTCGATCATTCTCGTTTCACCTTGTCTTTGCACATTTCTCGGTTCGGTGACCACATTTGATATCGCTAACTCAAAAACCCAGACAGGCCAGATGGCTTACTCATCAATAAAAATGATACTGGGGATAGTCCAATGTTATTGTCAATGGCTTCTAATTTTCGGGGCTGTTGCCAGACAATTGTAATGTTACGCAGGTCAACGTGTAGTGGTTTCTTCCTCTTCCGTGCTTGCGAAAGTGAAACAGAAATGTGGAGAAATTAATGGCTAAATCAACAATAGCAACATGACAAACCTGTAGAATGAATTATGGGGAATTCAATTCATTCTTTCTATTCTCAGAAGCATATTTTATTTATTTTTGAAGGGGTTGATTCAGGTCATTTCAGAGTGTTATCCTTTCTATCAACTTTTTAAAAACTGACATGAAAGAAATTGAAAGACTATTTATATCAAGTGGGAGGTTATAAACAGAAAAGAGAACACCAACTATTACAAAAAATGCCGGGATAATGGCAATACAAGACAAGGTTGGAGCAAAAATATATTCGATATAAAAATGAGATGATGGAATAGATGAAAATGATTGAAAATATTGAGGGAAAATTTTTTTTTAATTCTGAAATATTAGACAGAGAGGCAGGTGAAACTGACAACAGACAATTTCTTACATGTTTCTATATTTGATATGAAGGATAATCTTTGTAAATTCGTGTTCTGGATTTGCAACCCTTGCTAAATTTCTAAAATGCACTTCAAGGAGATGTCACTGTAAAGAACTCAAACAAGAATACTATATACAACCCAAATCCAAGTCAACTCATTTCTACAGATTTGTTTGGGTAATGACATGGAACATATAACGTTCATGTTCTGAAGGTCATAACAATGTCAAGTTGGTAGACAGTGGCTCTAAGGTTTGTTTGTGTATGTCAAACAAGACGGATGTCAAAAGCGCATGTCCTCGTTGTTTTATTGGTGACATTTTCCTGCAAACTTGGCTCATTTTTGGTGAGCATTTATCTCTATCTTTATAGCCTAAGAGCCCCTCCCCCTCCCCCCCCCCCCCCCCTCTCTCTCTCTCTCTCTCTCTAAATTTGTCTCTTTCTTCTTGTTTCATATTTGTCCCTCTGCCTATCTGTCTCTCTCCTTCTCTTGACACTAGAGCACAGAACTTTTACTTTCATCTTTGCAATGTTCTACCCTTACACACAACTCTCTCTCTCTCTCTTTCCACACCCCCCCCCCCCTCCCTTCCCAAAGAATCTCTGAAACAGAGCTTTCTTCCCATTTCTTGCACAAGACAATACAGCCCATTGACTGGCATCTTACCTCTGCTTATTTATCTGGGCTTTGGGGATCTAAAAGTAGTCGAGGGCTCTTCTTTCCCCTTCACCCTTTCTTCAGATTCCTTGTCCTTACTATTTCTTCTAGTTAGTCTTTTTGAAGAGAATTCCTGAGCCTTTGGGTCAACTTTGTTTAGTCAGGTTTCCTTACCCTCACACTTTCCCTGTTCACTTCCACTTCGCCCCAGTTTTCCCCAAAATAGTCCTTCTACGTACCCCTGATACCTTTATATATAGGTGTACCATCTTTCCCAGACTGGACGATTCATTTCCGAAATGTTTCCTATATTTTAGTCAGTTGTAAGAAAGAGCTTAATGCAGGTATTGCTTTTTTTCTGCAATTTCCACCAATCAGATGGCTAGATTTCTAAAGAGAGGTATATAAAATATTTTAGTCAAGATTTTGTATTTGAATTTCTAAATATTATAGGCATCGTTAGCTCAATATCACATACTTGTACCTATAAAGTCTTTCCGCAACTCAATTACTAGTAGTCAAGGAACTGCCATAGGTAGATTTGTTTATCTTTCAGAAACCTCTTATACTGGAGGGACACTATTCGCTCTACTTTTGAGTAGTTTGAGACGCCACTTATAAATCCTCCCTAAATTTTGTGAAATGATTGATTCAAAAGAGGGCCAATATAGGTCCTTGATACCATTTTAAGTAGAGTAATTGCCCAAGTCTTCTACTTCAAATTACTCCCATTAAAGCTATATATACCGTACATAATTACATATCATTACCACCAATTCGCATACCATACTCCACTATAACACCTCTGCAAAGCCTCACAAATAAATGTCATCCTGAACAAATACTGAAGTAAAACTGTTCTCTTTATCTTTAAATGATTCAATAATCTCTCTTTCATTATTCTAGTTAATGGTAACTTGATCCCCACAGTTCAAGCATAATAAAAATGTCAATTCCAACTTAATTTGAGAGAAAAATAGTCGATTGGGGAGTTCTCCTTGATAATTTTATACAAGTCATGGCGAATTGGATAAAGATGGTGTACCTCATGCAGCCTTTTCACACACAGCTAAAATTCTATAAACATGACTAGTATAAACGTGTTTCGAACGTGTTTAAACTAATCACGAGCCTTTCACACACAGAAATTTTGGTGCGATCGTTAATCGTTTCGTGATTAACTACTGCTCGTAAAATGCGCAGTAGTGCCATTGCGCATTGAAGGTCATGTCACATCAATCAAAGCGCACGCTCCATCCAGTTTAAACACGTCTGAAACACGTTTAAACATGAATAACCTTTCACACACAAAATGTCAAGCTCACTAGATACGAACTTCGTATCTGCAGCCTGCTTTTAGGGGCGTATGGATCGCGACTTCGTATCTATCCCAACATCGTATAAACGATGTTCACACTGGGAAATTTTGTCTATAAACATGTTTAAAACTTTACGATGATTCTAATCATCTCTAGATACGATGAATTTTAGCTGTGTGTGAAAAGGCTGTAAATCTTTTATCATAATGGTACTTTAATATGTTGACATGTTGACAGAGAAATCCAAATTCAAAACCCCCAAAATAACCTTGCTTTCCATTATAATTGCTTGGATTGATTTTCATGGAAAAAACTTTAAAAGTTAAATAATAGCAACTTTAATTGGCAACTGTAGTTAGATAAATTTCTATGCATATTAAAACAAGGGGAAAGGGAGAACAGAACAGCATGCAAAATTGCATGTCCATTGTCTTTTAACGAACAATAAATGCAGTCACTTTTTTGATAACGAAGTGATATCATGGATATCAACCAAAGAAGTACAAAAATATTTTGTTCTAAATAATCTAAAATAAAGATGTAGCATCATAATAGCTTTATCTAAAGGGTAAGCATGTATCAATGCTGTGCTTTACAAAATCAAATTTACAGATTGAACATATCAATTCATAAAAATCAAAATGGTATGAAATTGAATTTGGAGGCCCAATGGAATGACAAACAATGTAATAACTTCACCCCTTCCATAATAAATTGAACAAGCTTTCTAAAAATATGAATTCAATTATTATGAATCACAAAGAAATTCATGCAAACATAAGTTGACATTAACATTAACTTCTGAGTTGGAGGCTCTTGGGAAGTGGAATAATTGGTAATGCAATGGAACTCCACCCTTTCCTTTGCCTTTTAACAATACAGATTAAATTGTAGGATTTTGGGATCAATTTATGACACACAATTTGATGTTAACAAGGAATGAAGAGGCCAAGATGAAGTAATGGATGATGAATTATTAACCACCCCCCCCCCCCCCCCCATTAGTGGATCATACCACCTGTCAGAGTATATCTCCCATTCACACGCACATATCCACTGTCCTCACAGCTGACAGGGGCTGACCGAACCATTTGATTGACGGGTAGGCTAAACTCACCCTGAGGGGGCATACAAAATTCAATTATCATTTTTCATAAATACAGCTATCAACCTTTTGCTCTCTCTTGATATGATAGGGAATTCTTCCACCTTGTTGGATAAACAACGGTGTAGCGAAGCAGGCATTTGCTCTGAACTTTGTGGGAAAATATACATATCTCGCTCCAGGATATTGGCAGGGGACAATGGACTGATTCTTTTTTATCTGATAAGAGAGGATTATGATGTATTTGGTTTTGATGTACAGTTTATTCTCTGATGCCGTAATTTTATGATATTTTATGAAAATTGATTCTCTGGGATGACCAGCGAGGTGACTTGCAGGTCAAGGGGGTCGAAAGGTCAGAGATGCTGGCAGTGATTGACTCAATGGAATGGGGGCAGGGGTGGTGTTATGATAGGTGATGGTGGACATGGTGTCGATGGACATGGTGTCGATGGTGATGGTGGATGCTGATGATGATGACGACGACGACGACGACGACGACGATAGGGACGATGACAATGATGACGATGATGATGGTGGTGGTACTGCTGATACAGATGATGATGGTAATGGGGACAGTGGTAATAAAGATGGTTGTGATGGTGGTGAAAATGATGATGATGGTGATGATGATGATGATGATGGTTGTGATGATAGTGATGGAGATAATGATGATGGTGGTGGTGATGAAGACGATGATGATGGTGATGATGGTGATGATGATAATGATGATGATGGTGATGATGATGATGATGGTGATGTTGATGATGGTGACGATGATGGTGAAGATGATGATGGTGGTGATGATAATGGTAATGGGGACAGTGGTAATGGAGATAGTGGTGGTGATTGTGATGGTGGTGATAATGATGAAGATGATGATGATGATGATGATAATGATGATGATGAAGATGATGGTGATGGTACTGCTGCTACTGATGATGATGGTAATAGGGACAGTGGTAATGAGAATGATGATGATGGTGATGATAATGATGATGATGATGATGATGATGATGGCGATGATAATGGTGGTGGTGGTGGTGGTGGTGGTGGTACTGCTGCTGATGATGATGATGATGATGATGATGATGATAATGGTAATGGGGACAATGGTAATGAAGATGGTGGTGATGCTGATGATGACGATGATGATGGTGCATGATGGTGCATGATGGTGGTGGTAAAGGTGGTGGTAATGATAGTGATGGTGATAGTGAAACATACATATCTAAAGAAGATGTAAAAATGCTACTACAGAGTCAGGTTAAACTATGCTTCTGGAGCTGATAACTAATAATTGTTCACCCGTTATAATTTAATCAACGCAGCATATTTTCCCCTTTCATCATCGGTCCTTCCAGGTCATATTGTTCTGTCATCACAAACATTAAAAATATGATGAAGAACCATATTCAATCTATCATCTAGGCTGTTGGTCTAATTACTGGCCCAAACCAAGCCCCAGATAATTACTAACCTAAAAATGCAGACTCACAATCACAGGCTTGAGTCAGGAGAGAGTTTGTCCAATGCCATGTGACCCCATTTTCTTTTTGCCAATCATAATCAGACATTGTCTGAAGGTGGTTTTTAAAAAGTCCCTCAGGATTTTCCCAGGATGTTGCTTACTGTCTGAGAACTGTCTTTAAGAATATCATCCTTCACCTAAGCAAGAGCAACGTGCATGCACACGCGGCTAAATATGAGCCTTGTGATAACGTTTTTAAATACATTTTTAAAATATGTTCCGAACTGGTTAAATGAAGACAATGTTTGATCATGGTTTGTAGAGGATATTCCCAAGAAGTTTAACATTTAAGATGTGTTTGGTGTTGAGCCTTGCAAAGACATCTAAGGACCGGGTCATAGCAATTAAGTCCCATAGGATATATATCCAGGACATTACCTGCTCTCTGAGAACTCTCAGTATGTATCAGGAAGGGAAATGTTTACATTCAGTGGCAGTTGAGCCCTGTAACACTTTTCAAACCAAGATTCCAAGCAGACAGTGACTTATTATGCAATGCTGTACATGGCCCTCTAAAACTTCCAGATAGAATTCTTTAATTCTTTGACAACTAGAGATGCATTTTCCTGTATCAACCCTAGTGGAATGGGAGAGTTCGGCAGTCAACTGGTTAACTATCATCCTGTAGGAACCTGACTGAGTATTAAAGAATACGGATCAAACCAATCAAAACACACATTAAACGAAAATGAAAAGCTTAAAGCCCCTCTAAAGTGCTGGGAGCCCCAAATTCGCCCCAAATTTTACCTAAATTGTATCACAATGTGAAAAAGGATTAAAATGAAGGTTAAAATACAATCCACATCTAAATAACATTTTCACTACTGCTCAGTCGAGCTACTCGACCTTTTCTGGCCAGTAACCTGTACAAATATGCATTATGTCTAATGATGTGAATTTTGTAAAATAGAAGTCCTTCCAGTCACAAGAGCTTATTTACACAACATCTATTCAACGGCTCTGGCTGTGCAACCATGAGTATTATTTCAACGTCGCTATATCGAACATCATATTTGCGATGGCTTTGAACGTTTAAGGAGAAAACAGGGTACAAATGGAAAGAAAATAAAGAGCAAATTATCTTTCACGCCTGCCTGATGCAACGTCAAGAAATCGGAGGTCAATTGAAAGGTTTCTGTCGATAATTGACGTTTTGAACAAGCTGTCGTTTCACACCTCGGCACGTCCATCATTCATATGAGTGGCAAAATCATACTCTTATGTCAACATTCAAGTTATGTATTCTGCAGAGTGGCGTGTAGGTCAGAAACCTTGCAATTTCTAGGCCTGTCTTCATCATCTCGAGATTGCCAAATAGCCCGCATTTCTGATTTTGGAAATAATCCCGAAGTTACAAATCGCGTCTTCATCAGCTCGAGATTTGACCTTGAAACTTGAAACTCGAGCTTGAGAAATTAGCTCGAGGAATTTTGCTCAGCGTGCACGCATAGTGCGAGTCTTCGGGCTAGTGAAGACGCACCAGACGAAAAGCGGGATATTTTGCAAACTAGCCCGAGATATCTTGGGATGATTATCTCAACCAAATATCCTGCTAATTGCAACTGGAGACGCAAATTAACGGGAAAATTTGCAATCGGGATAGTTCAAATAGCGAGATATTTGGCAATCTCGAGCTGATGAAAACAGGCCTGATGTAATCTTCAGTGCAGTCACAGCATGGGATGGCGGGTCGCTGAATAGGTTCGCGCCTCTCGTCGTGTAAGGTTTGCTGGGGTGCATATTATGCAGTACAATGAAATCTGACTTCTTAATTATGCCATTCTTACAAAAGTTTTTGGTTGTAATGTTGACTCAAAAGTTCAATATGTCAAGGAAAATCGGTACTTTATTTCTAAAACAATTTTTAGAAGCGATGCTGTTCACTTGAAGCTCAGCTAAATGTATCTTCTATGAGTAGGTTATTTTTTTCGATACAGTTTGGAAGTCAATTTGTAGACAGTTTTGTGTTTTGGTATTCTTCGACTCACATTCTATATTATATAAACAAAATTATATGACTGACAAAAATATAAATTGCACTTGTAGACTTTTAAGTAAATAAGTCTTTGCCAAAACTTACTAAAGAAAAATCGATTCTATTGTTAAATAAAACTAACTTTTTCCATCAAGGTCTGGGCAAAACAATATGATTCAACTACGTCTATTGATGATTGAAATAATTACAATTAGATGACCTGGCAGTTATTTGTTGGACAAAGTGACTTTCTTTTGGACAAGTCATCAGCAATTATATTACCACAATAGCTTTTGGTAATTGAAGAATTTAGAGTTTTCAGGAGGTTGCATGGACAGGAAAAATGTGTTAATGGCTGGATATATTTCTGAATTTTCATGAGGTATTTCAATGATAACAAAGATTCCTTGCTTTTAATCCTGAAGAGTGTCACTGTATTTGTCCACAGTAAATTGAATGAGTGGTTTATTAGTGACAAAAAGTGGAATTGGTTGTAATGATATCAGCACTTAAGCATTATATAATGTATTTTCCTGCCAAAACTGATATCCAAAACTTGAAAGATGTTGGGAACTTGAAGAAAAAATTGGACAGTAGAAATATCTAGCTGTCTTCTCTCTTCCAAGTCTCCTCCCATTCCAATTTCTCAGTTTCTCTGTTTCTCTCAAATCTTACTAAGGGTGCGTTCAAGCAATTTTTTAAAGCTATAGAATCACAAACATGAATCACAAATCAAAACGCAACCATGTTTTAAACTAAACGTCTTTGAAAACTGCGTTTATACGGTGAAAAGTGTCGCTTGAACGCACTCTAAGATTGACAAGAGATCACAAGCGATTAGGGTCCATTATATTCTCAATGTCACAGACGTCATAAAAAGTCAAAAAAATAAACCATTACATGCCATTGTTTGTATTGTTACATTTTTCCTTCTCCAAAACACTTCCAAGGGTGAAAGGATTTGTCACGTATTTGCTCAGATAAAACTGACATAATTTACCATTTGAAGGGTCAATTTCCTTTAGATTTCCTTAAATTCTTGATTTCCCAAGGAAGAAAATGTTACAAAATAACTTTTAAATATTGAAGTTGGAAGGAGACTGGTCAAGAAGTCTGGTCAAGAAGTCTGGCCTCGTTGATAAAGCCTATCGATTTCATACTTTTGTCTGTGACTTCTGAGCTGTTCCATTCATTGCGCAAAAAAAACGTAATTGCGAAGTCTATTGAGCAGGACAATAGCCACCATTTAGTTCGAAAGGTTCCAGTAATATGATAGAGACTGTTCACATGGCTTTGTTTACTGAACTCACATCGTTCTCATTGAGTGATATTTCACTTTGCAGAACATTCTCCAGCTTTTGCTAGGCAGTGACAACAGCATGACAACCTTTAGCTTGAAATCTGGGCCTGACTGTAGAAGACTGTCGGACATTATGTACAGGTGTCGTAGTCGAGTGGTTTGAGCACTCTACTGGAAATGCAAAGATCGTGGGTTCGATCTCTGACACTTCACTAATGTCCTTTGGCTAGACATTAATCTACATTTGCTACTCCATACCCAGGAGAGAAATGGGGACCTGGTAGGTTGATGTAAGCCTTTGTGATAGTAATTTCAAAATGCCCTTACAGTGACCATATGGTAGGAATACTCCCCAGGGAGTGGAGATGGTGCACACTGTGTATGTGAATGAATCCAATGACCGGGGTAATAATAGTCTGTAAAGCGTTTAGAGCTGGTACTCTGTTTTAAGGGCTATACGAATCCAGTTTAGTAATTTTCACATGCCCTTACAGTGACCATATGGTAGGAATACTCCCCAGGGAGTGGAGATGGTGCACACTGTGTATGTGAATGAATCCAATGACCAGGGTAATAATAATCTGTTAAGCTCTTAGAGATGGTATTCCGTTTTTAAACGATGGTAGGCCTGTAATAGTTTGCTTGTGTGAACAGACCCGTTCACCAGTGTGATAGTGTACTCTTCCATCACTCATTAGCCAATTCTACTATCTCTCTGTTGAGTAACGCTCACTGATTGAGAGGCAGATTGGTTACTCAGAAGCATGCAAAAAAGGTGGTGGTAATGATTCAACCAGGGTGGACAATGTGAATGTACTTTGGGGGAAATTATCTCTTCAGTTATTAGAAACATAGCTTATGATCCATGAGGGCAGAGAGGGTGAATGGTTCCCAACGAAATTGGTCATTATCTATTTAAAAATAAGAATAACTGTTTCTTATAAAGCAATTTACCAGATACAACAGACCAAAGCATTTACAGTATTATCCCCGTCACTGGATTTAAGAGCTATCTGTTTCTTTACTTTATGATTTATGAGGTACAAATTAACAATCAGAGCCAAATTCAGAAGGATCAAGGTAGTAATTGATTTTCCTTGAAATAATTATTTCTTTATATCCCTTCAAAAAATGACAGAGATGTCAATTAATAATCTTGGTTTATACACCGCTCAATATCAACACATCTACATGTTTACACAAGTGCACCATCTCTACTCCCTGGGGAGCATTTCCACCATGATGGTCACTGAAAGGCCAGAAGGCAATTTAATCAAAATGGCATTCAGAATCCTACCAGGTCCCTATTTCTCTCCTGGGTATGGAGCGTCAAATCTAGATGGATGCCTTGCCAAAGGACAGAAGTGCTAAGGCTGGGATTTTAAAGCTTTGTCAAAACAGCTGGAATTGGACTCACAAGCAAGTCAAGTTTGTTAATTGACTATTTGAAGGTACACGTATAATGTAACTCAAAATGATTTTGCTAAGAAGAAAATCAGATGTCCTGGGAAAATCCAGTTTAGAGTTGACTTTGATTGCTTCTGGCAAAAAGATCTCATTTCGATATTTCAAGGGAATCTTAAAAGTTTTAACAGTTTTAACAGTACCATTCCTTCATGATTTCAAGCTACAATGTAAATCAGAATAATTCATCTTAACAGAAATACTTGAAGCCATTCCGGCAGAAATTTTGTCATCTTACTTTAAACTTTCAAGGGTGTTTAAAGAGAAGGTTGAGTTCTGGGAAGAGGTAAAAAATAATTTGTGAGCGTTATCATTGTTATTATGCAAGGGTGGAAGAACATCAGATTAAACATGTTCCCTGAAAAGCATGGCTCTTCAAATGCCTTCATATTCTAAATATGACATAAAATACGTAAAAATCGGGGGGTAGGTTTTTTTCGCCATGTGCTCGCGTAGTCCCATATACATCATTCTATGTACAGTGCTTGTAACTTTGCCAAGATTTGGCCAAATTTCTTATCATTTTGATGATTCCAGAACCTTGCAATACACACAAATACTTATATACTAGATGATCAACCTTTTCTGATAGATTCCTCACCGTTTCTTTCACAATGCAATCACATGACCAGAACTCAACTTTATCTTTAAAGGTAAAGACCAGTAATGGTCATGCGATTGCATTGTGAAAGAAACGTTGTGGAATCGATCAGAAAAGGTCGATCATCTAGCATCTAGCATCTGCAAGGTTCTGGAATCATCAAAATGATAAGAAATTTGGCTCATTCTTCGTAAAGTTACAAGCACTATACACAGAAAGATGTATATGGGACTACCCTATCTCTCTCACCAGACCATGAGAGAAATAAATTTACCAAATATATGAATTAGTAGGCGGTTTCCCGGCAATTTTTTTATCATCATGTATTAGTCAAAACATATTCTTTCACATGATTGGTAATGAGAGCTTCCATTTCATTTTTTGAAATTGGGGCGTTGCCAATACTGGTCTTTACCTTTAAAGCTTTTGATTGTTCTCACACCATTTTAAGCTCCTACAGGTGAATGAAAATGACTTTTCTTAAAAGGAAATTAAGACATGACATCATGGGTAAAGGAAGTTTAAAATTAATCCTTGGGCTGAAGATCTTTCAAAACGTCATGAAAACTTCAATTCTTTTACTATTTTGAAGCTACAATGTAAATGAAAATGTTTTTCTAACAAGAAAAAACCTGACGTCCTGGGAAAATATAGTCTGAAGTTGACCTTGACTGCTTCCAATTACAAACAAAAAATCCTACTTTCAATATTTCAAAGATATTTTAACCATTCTTCGAAGCAACAATGTAAATCACAATGATTTTTATCATTAGGAAAGTTGTGACATCCTGGGAAAATATTGCCTAAATTCAACCTAGACTGCTTCAAGCTTAGAGATCTTATTTCAAGGGCATTTCAATGTTCTTTCATGAGCTAGAGACAAGTCATCTATCAAGTACTTAATGCTGCATTTCACATTAATGGTTTACCTTTAGGCCCTAGTATATCCGGCGAGAGCGAGAAGGGCATTGACTGGTATTATAACCTAACATAGAATTCACCCCATTTCACTGCAGGCAAACAATGTCATTTTTAAGAGCTAAATGGGCATTAACTTGTATTATAATCTAACATAGAATTCACCTCAATGTCGCTACAGGCAATCAATGTCATCTGTTAAAAGCTAGAAGGACATTAATTAAACCTCTATTAATTGATATGAAATAATGCTCTTCTGGCCCTCAGCAGTCAATGCTGTTCCATGGACTATCTTTTGAGCAAGGACAGATTTAAACCCTCTTTCCTTTACATTCCAATGAGCTTTCATCCGAAGATGTGACAGGATTTTATAATCACGAGCGCTTCCAGGTAATGGATCACTAAGATCACCCGCCAGAAGGATGCTAACTCATTTACCTTGAAATATATATATATATATATATATATAGTCATAACGTACTTTCGACTCTCAACAGTAAGTATGCTGATTAATAATCCACATGATTTTGTGGAAAGTAAATCATGAGTACCACTCCATTTTTGTATTTTATTTTAATATCTTTTTGAGGTGGGGAGATGGGGATGATAAATTTTATTTTGTTTTATCAAACTGTTTTATTTACATGTACATAACTTAATATTTTGCATAAGTCTGTTAAAAGGGCTAGGCCTACACCATCTTGAACACTATCAGTATCATCTGCTGAGAATGAGAGCCATAAGGGGGTAAAACTCCAAACAGATTTAACGCCCTTCTAGCACTCAAGTGTTCCTCTAAAACCGTCATTTCATCAGACTCCTTTTCAATATCGCTCTCCTCCATTTTCTCATCATCAAATCTTCTGAATACTTTCGTCTTTCTCATCATGCTCCCGTCACCTCCTTCGTCTTTCTCCTTGGATTTTCTACCTATCCCTCCCAAAGGTAAAAACTGACACCTCAACCTCCTTCCTGCCCCCACCGTGCACCCCTCTCCTCCCCTTCTCCCTCCTCCGATCCAATTATCATCTTCCTTATCTTTCCTCTTCCCTTCAGCTATGTTCATACAAGACTGTCAAAGTTCTAAACTTAAAGTTTGCGAAACCTCAAAGTTATAAAGAACGATCCAACAACAACGACAAGGATTCACACAAGACCCCCCCCCCCCCCAAAAAAAAAAAAAAAAAAAAAAAATGTATTTAAAGATACCTAAAAGCCAGGAAAAACGTTCATTAGAATTACAAGCTGACGTAACTTCCAAGTTAATGGTATCCACACAGCACATAAATTTGAGTGAGGACCCCCGCTCTTTGTAGTTATCGCGCTAAAGTACATTAAGAAATATCTTGGTTAGTAACTTTAAGTTTACCTATAATTTCATAACCACAAGTGCATCCGTACGGTCCCTTTTTAAACTACAGGATAACTTCAAAGTTGGAAACCAGGGCCTAAACTTAAACTTAAACTTAGACTGTCATGTGAACCTCACTTTCAAGTTTGTCATCTTCTTTTCACCTCAGCAACCTCTTGAATACCTTGACAACATACATATACTGACCTCCAGACGGTTTCCCTAAAGCATACCGTGTTGGGTGACATTTTGACAAGTACAAGGTTGGGCGATAAGCCTGTATTAACCCTACCTTAAATACCTAGATTCTAATCCCACCTGAAGCAGGCTTAAAGGACAAGTCCACTCGAAAAATAACTTACTTTCAATAAAAGCAGAAAAATCAAACAAACCAATCAAAAAAAGTTTGAGCAAAATCGGATAACTAATAAGAAAGTTATGAATTTTTGAAAAAGTATGTAAAACTATGGAACAATGAGATTCACAACACAAATTGCCAAGATGGTTATCTGTTTGTGACGTCATGTCCTCACAACTTATCAATTGCTTTACATAGTTTATTTCAATTAATTTCCCTTTTTATCCCCAAAAACTTGATTTCCCCATGCCTTTGCCCAGGTTATATGATTTGTATCATATTGCGTGCATGACATTTCCCAAAAACTTTTATGAATTTTGAAGAATTTATACTATTTTTTTAATATTGTATTTCATAATTATTGATTTTTATATAAATGTTTTATCAAAATTCATTTTTTTCATGATTTAACTGGACAAAAATTACTCTTTATTTGTGCATCCACACAAACACATATTACTAACAATCTAACTTGGATGCTGGTGTGAAGAAATAGGATTCTTAGGGTGAAAATAGGAAATTTATATTATTAATATACAGAAAATAATTAGTGGATAGTGAGGACCATACGTCACAGACTCATGAGTGAGTTGCCAATTTGTGTAGTGATTTTCAAAGTTGTTCATGTCATTAAAAATTCATAACTTTCTTATTAGTTATCCGATTTTGCTCAAACTTGTTTTGATTGGTTTGTCTGATTTTTCTGGTTCTATTGAGAGTAAGTTATTTTTGGAGTGGACTTGGGCTTTAAGAAGTGCGAGATAGATTAAAACGCAAGATAAGAATTGACACATTATCATTTTACAACAATGTGAATGTGAACAGTGTCTTTGAGAAATCAATTCACTGAGTAACTTGTGAGAAGCCTATTCAATGTACAGGTGTGAGTTGGTTTAGCGGCACATTCACTTGGTCAGCTCTCTGTCTTCGCCTACAAACTGGCTCAGACGACCCCGGTTCGAATAATGGGCGGTCTCCAGACCTAAATAATCATATCTGATCGAGGCACGACTGTAAAAACCCAATTTCACACACTTCTTTGTAAAAATTCTGGTACAAGAGAGTTAACTGCAGAACAACAGATTCCATTCAATATTTATATTCTAAACTTGATTAAAACTGTATTTCCACAAAACCAGAAACTTATTTTGATTATTACTTGCACAGATTTTCTTCTTTGAATAAGCACCAATCCAGACATTCAATACAAGACCTTATAGACTGAACTTTGCAAATACTAAATTTGGGGTCATAAATCCCGCACCATGTTTATGAATTTATAGAATACCTTTCTTTGTTTACAAAGGAAGGACCAGAGACATGGACAAAGTCTACCGTACTTCAAAATTTGTTCCACTTGACCCCTTACTACTTTTTCAAGGAACAAATTTAATGAAAGTGGGTAGTTTTCGTAAAGACTGTACAATGTAAATGGCTTAAAGATGAAGTTGAGTTCTGGTCATGCGATTGCATTGTGAAAGAAACGGTGTCAAACCGACCAGAAAAGGTTGATCATCTAGCATATAAGAATTTGTGTGTATTGCAAGGTTCTGGAATCATCAAAATGATAAGAAATTTGGCCAAGTCTTGGTAAAGTTACAAACACTTGCACAGAAAGATGTATATGGGACTACACGAACACGTGGCGTAAAAAGCCGCCCCCCCCCCCCCCTCCCCCCCGATTTTTACGATGTTACATGCATATTTAGAATATGAAGGCATTTGAAGAGCCATGCTTTTCAGGGAACATGTCTTAACTGATGTTCTTCCACACTTGCATAATAAGAAAGAGTAATGCTCACAAATTATTTTTCACCTCTTCCCAGAACTCAACCTTCTCTTTAATGTCTGGAGAAGTTGTTCTGAGTTGACCCAAAGACTCAATTATGAATTATCAACGATATTGGTATGGTATAATGATATTACAACACACTATTAGTTGGGACAGGAAAGTTCATTGAACTGTCTGGGACTCGGTTTTCATGATCCCTTCAGTTGTATCAAATTTTGATCCGTTCAAGCTGGTTTAAACTAGATGAGTTTAATAATTGTCATGAATTTCCTTTAAAGGATATCTAAGTTTAAACCAACAAATAAAACAATACATGAGAGCATAAATGAAACAAAACTGTAAAAGAAAGAGGCCATATTGTAAGAAACTCCAATTAGTATAATTCGTCTTTGAGCCTTGATGGATACGAATCAAGCACTTGCTGTAAAGATGTTAATCTAGCTATTAGATACTTGACAAGTTCAGGGATTAAAGGAGATTGTAGCTACAGGGGCTCCTTCCACCACCTGTTCTTGACCCCAAAGGTTTAATTGTTCTAAAGTGACTCACTAATTGCAATGACGAACCTTCGTCATTGCCTTGTTTTCGTTCACATTCTGCCCAATTAATATTCTCCTTTTCCTTATCCTTATCGTCCGGAAATCGCATTCGTTTTGCACGTAGTGCTTGTGATTCCTAGTAAGGTGCTTTCCTCATGTCCTTTTCCTTTCAAATTTCGTAAGCATCGTCTCTAACATCTCATCAAGGTCACTACATTCTTCGATTTTCGAAATCACTCATGCATAACTGTCCAGGCGCCATTATGTCCGTTTCTGGTCCATTTTAAGGCCTTATTTTATTCCTTTCTATCTCCACTATCCTAGATCATACAAACTTCTAACAAATTCCTCTAGATAGTCTAAGAGATGTTCTTTCATCTGCGACGCATAACCTGACCTTCAAAATGCCATCTTCGTACTCAAAATTCAAATCTGAAACCGACTCCGTCAACAATCTCTCAAATTCTTGAAAAATGGACCCCTAAAAATCTAAAAAATGCAATAACTTTCTTTAACCAATTCCGTTCCATCTCATCTTCTCGCAGTATCTTTATTTTATAATTGCACATAGCCATGCCAAATTGTACGCTCCAATGGCTATGCAAAACATAAAAAGCGCCCTCTAAAGTTCTGGGAATTGGCTTTCTTTCTGTGGCCGTATCTCCATTATGGCTTGGCAGACCCGTACCCTTTTTTGGATTTAGATACTTGAGGATATGCCCTTTCCAGCCATATACAAAATTATATACCCTAACACTGACCGACTTTGAGAAAAATGCCCTCCAAATTCGCCATTTTCAAGAAAATTGAGAAATAACTTCAACTTGCTCTAAAATGGCTATCTTTGTACCTACGTCAATGAAATTTGGCAGACATATGTATCCATATACGTGACAACTGTCTGCCAAGTTTGTTAAAATTCAAATATGTCAGCGCAAAGTTATCTCCTAAAATGATGAATTTACTATGCATTACGTAATAGCGCGTTTAATGCGTGCAGTACATTGCGCGCAGATGACAATGGTGTCAAACTGACCGCAATGAAGTGCCCTTTCGAATGATACCAAGTATGGTATATGTTCACACAGAAAATTGTGAGTAAATCGCATTTGAACAAGGGTCACTATACGAATTCCGCCGAGTTTCCGCCCGATTATAACACTTATCGGCCATAACGTCATTTTTCCAGACTACTTTTCGCCCCCTAAACATCCTTTTTTTCCTTGAAAATTTGCAATGACATTCCGAGATGCAATACGCAGGGCACCTCGTGGCCGGATTTTTTAAATTAGTCAAGGGGGCCATTTAAGACGCCATTTTGTCCTTTAAATTTATTTTACATCACATGTTTCGATAGGATTATCATAGAAAAAAGGAGAGTAGTTTACAATAACAACCATGATATTCTCTTTCCAATGATACCATATACGGCCCATAAAGAGACATAAAGAGAGAGAGAAAAAAGAATTTAACTCCGGTCATAATACAGACCCTGTACGTTTTCCGCCCATGCATTACACGCATTGTCTATGGGGCAAATCGGGTTCACGCTTTTGACCCCTAGAACGATCTTGATTGCAATGACGAACATGCAACTAATCCCATTGGTTTTTGCACGCAGTGCTTGCGAGCCCTTTCTAGGTTCTTTCGCCTATCCCAATTTCTTTCAAACTCCGTAGGCATAGTCACTACCATCCCATCAAGGTCACTATCGAGGCCTTTCTTTCGCCCTACCTGTCTCCACTATTACAGAAGCTAAAGACTTCGTACAAATTGTTCTGGATAGTCCGAGAGAAGCTCTTTCGTTCGACACGTAGAAACACGGCGTCATTGCACGCACATCGTTGTGACACGATTGCATTTCTAGTTTTTCTTTTCATCTTTTTCACCGAGGTCAAGAGGAGACTGTGTAAGGAAGGGGCCATGCTATCACAGGTGATGACGTGAAAGACCTGGGCGATACCCTTCAAAGGCATACATGATATGACCATGCAAGGAGCTGATGTAAACAGTTATCTTTACAATTGACTTAACGCCCTTATGACTCTCAGTAATCTAGAAGACTTCTAATTCCCCCTACCCTTTCTTTAAGCATATAGCTTAATAGGGGAGAGGGAGAGGGAGAGACCAGGGTGAGGTATATGCCAAAGGAATACCAGATGTGACCAAGGAACTTGATGTAAATTAACAGGTACATGTATCTCACAGATAATTTGCTAAGAGCCAGGAAGATGTTCCTCAATTTAAAAGTAAACATGTTATGGTATAATGCCCTTCTGGCTCATAGATGATTTAACTCTCCTTCCCTTTTCTTAAAATATGGATAAATTGCATGATTTCAGCAAGACAACTTATTAACTGTCCATGCTTTGATAGAATCAACTTTTGTTTAAATCCTCCCAAATTTTGCTGAAAGGAAATCCAAAGTTTGAAGAGGCATAAATTTGCACAATCATCAGTCCTTTGTCATCATATGATATACTTTGTCATTATTACGACCTTGCCATTGCCCATTCTACATGACCTATTTTAATTAACTCTTTGACAACAGGAACTAGGGGGGGGGGGTTCTGTGTAAAGCTTATGGGAATGTGAGAATTCAGTAGTGAAGGGGTTAAGAGGGGGGGTGGGACAAGCTGAAAAGAGAAATGACAAATGACAATCCCAATGTCACGCAGAAGTACAGGAACCAATACCAAGGCTACCTTTCCATTGTTTTCAATGACAGCGGAAATAGGGGATTTTACTAATTTAACTGGTTGGTAATAAACTAAAACCCACAGGAAAAGGCATTTTATCATTGCTTCCTTATTTGTGATCAAGATTATTTTTCACTCTCTGATGAAAGATCTTAATTGTTCTATCCCATTCGTTGCTGCCGAATCATTGATGGTTAAGTACCCAGGTATACGTGCACAGCTCATTATATCTGATTCCCCAGAAGATATCAAAGTTATTAAAAGGATATTTGTCACAAAACGATATCATGATGACAAATGACTTCCGCAACTGCATTTACACATAACAATAACTCCCCCATAATATTTATTTTATTACACGTTTTCTTTGAAGAAGAAATTTATTACGGCAATAAACTGTATGTCTAGCACGATCCTGAACACGAACAATAACAATAAACTGGAGATGTATGAGCAAGATATCCTCAAAAGAACCACGCTGGAATAAAAGCAGCCATATATATGTGTGGCATTCAAACCATATGGCGAGAGTTTTCTCGATTGCCATGTAGTTGTTTTTTGTTTGTTTTTTTGTAGTTCTAAGAGAATGTTTGATCTGCTGATAGCATGAAGGGTGTTAATGAAACCATATACATTTACATGGAGTTAACGTCCTCTGGCTCTCAAAAGACAAATATTTCAACACCATGTATATTGTGGTTTATATGGACAGGTTCTTGCGTGACACAAAGTTTTGAAGGACATGGAATGTATTTTAGGTCTTGTCTCCCAGACCAACTGATTCAAATCTGGTAGTGCCTCTCATTATTTCCTTCCTTCACGAGTTCGATGATAGAAGGATTTGGTCAGGTGTGATTTTCCCCTTTTTATTAATTTATAATTAAACAAAGCTAGGGCGATCTGACAGAATGTGATACATACTTCATGGGCAAGCTTCTATCTATGTTGTACAAATCCATTAGTCCTTCAGGCTACTGGTTCTGTGTTCTATGGGATCTAAATGTTATTGGTCCTATATATGTCCTATTAGTTCTAAATCGTATTAGTCATATTGGTCCTGCACCTTATCAATTGCTCAAATGTCCTATACCGGTCAAATGTCCTATTGGTTTGATATCCAATTAGCCATACATGTACTTCAAAGTGGTTCTACATTCCATTAGTCCTACATTGAATTGGTTCTTGGTAATTCTAAGTCCTAATGGACCATCAATCCTAACCACAACGCTAGCACTATCAATAGAACCCATGGGACTAAAAACTAAAGAAAAGAAGTCACAAAGGTTTGATATGATGTATTGCCTTGGACCAGTGGGATGTAGAAGGACTATAGAAATGGCTGATCTTTCTAAATTGTACAAATCCCTTTCAAGATGCTTTCTTTCATGTCTTCAACCGCCATTGGAAAGATGGAAATTTAAAAGGCTAGTGAAACCCTCTAACATACTCCTACATAACCACAGCAGACATAGATGTATCTGTTGTCAGAGATGACACGCCACGCCCACTTATGTAATGAGCATTTTGACATTCAATTCGGCCATCACATCTATCATCCAACAAAGCAAACATTGTACGACTCTCACCATTTATACAGTCATACTGTCTTTTGAAAGCAAGATGGGTTTTAGCTCCTATACTTGTACAAGGATCTAATGCCATGTAATTATACAATGTATACAATGTGACTGCATTCAACAATCAATAGTGCGAGTCCCATATCATCTGTAATCATGTCATTAATAATATAGTTATTTCTATGGTGCTTTTTCTGATAGATACACACTTAAACTAAAAAAATCAGCCTCCTACAGATTACATGGAAAAGATATTGAATTTGGATGTTGCAGGTTGAATATGCTCCCCATGCAATACCTGTATATGCTAATGTGCCTACAGCATCTATTTTCTCTAATCGGCATTACTGTAACATCAATATCAAATATGATCTGTTTAGAGCTATAACGACATTAACTTGTGTATTATGATTTGAATTAATGCCCTTCTGGCTCCACATAGACAATATCATTCTCACATCAAGTTACAGTTTGCATAGAAGCCATTTTATGGTTAAACTTATCATTATCAGTCATAGTAAATCATATGGGACCAGCCTTTAAACTTTTTGTAACTTTACAAATTTTGGTCAGAGGCAATGAGCTGACTCAATACATAGCTACATGGGCTAACATGTGACAAAAATGTTAAAGGTATTACAAAGTTTTGGTATGGGGTCATGAATTTGGTTCAAATTAGCATATTGGAAGCATATGCGTTCCTACAATATTCATTGATCGTTGTCCCGGTTGAATTCGAGTCTAAAGTTATGAAATTATAAATAATAAACTCTTTATGTTGTATAGCTCCCTCTTAAGGTCAAGATATCAATTTAGCTGTGAAACAATGTTTCTTGACTAAAATCGACCGATTAGCTATTCTCGTTTGGAAATTATATATCACAACTATATATTCTGAGATTTTCATGGTCGCAGCTACCATTGAACGGCCGTAGGCGCTATTTGAAATTTACCAAAATTTACCGGGAGCACCGGTAAATTTTTATATTCAATTTTTCTCGAAAACAGAAGTGTTTTCGGGGTTAATTTTTTTAGTGCTTATAATACATCCACAGGGGCATCCAAATATATCAAAATTGTAAAGATTCATTATCCACCCAATTTTCAAAATTTCCCAAAACTTTGTATTACCTTTAAGGTTGTGGGTAGTCGATTCTTTTTCATGTTGATTAAAACGGGGAAATAAGGCCATCCTTTACATTCATCTACCACATGAACCACAAATTGAGGTCAGATAAAAAGGGAAAGTTAAACTCATGTCCTAAATTTCACTTTTCCTGTATTTAAATAAAAAAGGATGGAATTTTTTTTTTTTATGACTTACCTGATAGATTGGAAGTTGATGTAAGAGGATGGTGGGCATCAAGATGTTTCATGAGAAAAAAAAGAAGAAAGGAAAATATATAATATTAATAATTTATATTTAGTTATCATGATGCGATATGTATTTATTATTTTATGTAACACATATATTCAATATACTTTCAGCAGATGATTTAATGTACAATTAATTAACACATTATCAAGGTGATCAATAAAAGAGGTAATCATAATTATGCATCAAACATTTATTTAATCCATAATTAATATTTCATAACTCTTATGAAGCAAGATCAATACAAATGTTCTACAATGCAGCAGTGCTGGAGGTCTCTGTCCTACATGTATCTCCCTGGATGTCATATCGAGGTCAGATATGATTTATCTCAAAAATTCAGAGACAAAAGAGAAGTTAGCATGAACCCTATCACCCTTTCATGAATAAGACAACAACATAAGGATGTGGTTCTTGCATGACATGAAACGCGAATTTAAATGCGATATCAAACGTAATGATACTGACATCTGTCTGCGCTAAAATGAGACGTATTGCATTACTCCAGCAAACATTATGTAAAGGGTGTTCACACTTGTGACTAATCTCTCCTCTGCACGAGTTATACTTTAATATGAAGGCAGCCTCAGCAGTAACAATGTGCGAGTATGTACCTAATTCCTCCTTTTTGTTAGTTATCTTGAAACAATAGGCCACATTCACACTTGCAGATGTTTTATGTGTTCAAATGAATTGTCTTTTTTTTCATGAAGACAGGCACTGATGAAAGAATGTTAGATGTCAAATAATTCCACATTAAACTTTTGTATTACCATTTAGCTGGGTACGAATGATACATGCATATGAAATATTGCAACATATACATGTACATCTAGGGCATGAAATTCATATCAGCTTTGCAACATGACAATAATAATTAGCAATGCATTCACACTCCATATATTGATGGATAAAAAACATACTTTTTCTCCAGAAATACCACCTAAAGACGTAAAGTTACCACGAGTAAACGAGCCTACACCCCCATATCCCTTTCTTATCTCAATCACATCGACCACACATGAACAGAAAAAAATGATAAGCATAACTGCATATCGAATGGGACAGATAACGAGTGCCTTGGGAGTTACATGAATGATGTCAAGGTATAATGAAGAAACAAGTGAGAACTCAACCAGCTCTTGGCCTAATAACCTAATACATGTTCACAATGTACAGAGACAGCCTAGTAAATCACTGGCTGACTGACAACACAGATGCAATTCAAACAACAATAATTGAATCAAATATAAGAGCATAATTTTATCAAATACATTAATTTCGCAGGTAGATTCGAAATGTGTTACTAGGGAACAAAGTTATGTAAAATCTGAGTCGGTACGGTGAAGCCCTGATCAAACCAAATTCCTTACAGGTGTATTATCATTAAAGCCCAAATTGTTTCACTTAAATTGTATCATAATGTGAAAGAGGATATTATTTAGAATATATAATTTGGGTTTTATGTTGTACGCAGAAAACCTAAATTTTGTATTCTTTCATCAATATTCTACTTCAAATACCTTTGTTTAAAAAATCCTTGCAGAAATGTGTCTTAAATGACATCCTCTTTCACATTATGATACAATTTAAGTGAAATTTTTCCATCAAATTTTTGGTGAATTTGGGGCTTTAAACATGATCATAATGTATGAACACAGCCCTTAAAAGTCACTGGGTGACAGCTCCAATGCTTGGGTGCTTCAAACTTCACTGTAAAATTTTAGTTATTTTCAAAGGAGTACAGACTATAGGCTATATCCTTACATACATACACAGACCCTCAAAGCAAATCACCCTGTGCAATTTGGCGAGCGAGCTGTGTGGCACATCTCTTCGGGTCATTGGTCATGTTATGAGGCCAAACACGCCCCTCCAAAATAATCTTCGATACCCACTATCCTTATTTTCCCTTTCTTTTTCTTTCCTCTTCTTCTTTTCATGATGGACACATAGCCCAATCACACCTGTCCACAGTTTTGAACAACTGCTGAGCCGTAAACTAAATCGCCATGGTAATTTCTCATCATGCAAGGGTTTTTATGTACCTTGTCTCCTAAAGGTATTTCTCAGACTACTCTTGAATATTCCCCTTACTTCATACCAAGGAATGGTCTTTATCTAAAATCTTGTTTTATATATGTTTCTAAGTAATACACACAAAAACATTGTACAGGGATAACACATGTTTTCACCCAATGTTCTGTACAAAGTGCTGCAATGGAAATATGTCAGTACCTGAAAACTGACATCCCTTCATTAATTGTCATGGCTCTATATCAGAATCAACACCCACATTTAAAGGCTCTAATGTATTTCATACTTAAGATTGCTTTGGAAAAAGGTGACTGAAAATAAAACAAAAGAAAATTAAAGCCACCATCACATTTTATCTTTGTATTGTGAATTTGAAGCATTGTGCACTACTGTACTACTTTAAAAATAATGAATATATGAAGAAAAGTATGAAACTGAGAATTGCAATTAGAAAAAGTTGGTGAAGAACATCCGTTTAGAACAAAGAAATACTGTATGCTATTATTGGAAAGGAAGACATAACATCAGGGAAAAAGAGAATCTGACCAACCAGATAGAATTAAAAACTTTGATGGCGAACTGATGTGCATCAGACACTAGCTCCTACAAAAAGATCTTACAAAGTAACAAACTTATCAAAAATTTAAGATGTGACTGTGAAGCAGTGAAGGCATTAAAACACGGAATCACAGAAAAGTACAAATATAGCAATATGACTATACTTGAAAAGAAAGACATAAACACAAGCACGGTAAGGAATTATAAAACCAGTTAAATAAGAATTTAGAAAGTTTGATAGCAAACTGATGCATCATTAGATACTAGCTCCTACAAAAAGATCTTACAAAGTACCAAACTTATCCAAGATTTGAGTCAACACGACACCATGAAGCTGTCAATTTCACCTATACATTAAAAGGTAGTGCAATGAGCCGAGAATGAATTAATCCACGATAATGCCACAAGGTATGCTACTAAGGAGGCGAAAATAAACAATGTTCCTTTGACGACATTAATTTTATAGGCAGATGAATAAGAAGCCTTACATTTACAAGGTGACAGCGAAATTCCACATTCTAGTCAACACTTGGAAGCCTACTGACTGACTTATGGGTTGTTCACACTGGAGGAAATACATACGAATCAAAGAAACGTTGTATAAAGACTCATCGTACAGCGAACAGAGTGTAGGGATTTATTTTGAACTTCTGAAACGGTGGGATGTTGGTGGCAGCGGTGGGTTTCAATGTTCACCTGATGCAGTCAAGCTTATAGTATAATTTACATATACTATGAATATTCAATATATACCCTTTGTTTATGTTTGAATATTCAAGAATACTTTGTGATGCTGATTTATACTTGTATGGGACTTTATGAATATTTATTGGTTTCTTCTACTTTGCATGGAATGTATGTGGAATGCTCCATAGCATGCTGTTATGCTTTGACACATTAAAACCTGGTCAGTTAGCCAGTAGTTATCAATCCTACAACATGTCTGCTGGGCTGCCTCTGTGTTAAGAGTGCTAGGAATTAGTGTTAGAACCGCAACCCTACAAGAGTATACAGACTAGAAAACAACATCTTATAGTCTGTAGAGAAATGTTGTATTTATAAACAAAATAAAGTTAAAGAGGTCGATTGATATGTCAGCTGGCTAATCATCAGTGTACGATCATAATAAGCCCCGCCCATTTATACAATTTTTGTATGATACAGCATTCACACTAGAGCAGGATCCAGATTCTTTATTGAGATTATATGTGTTTTTATGTTACCGGTATAGAACGTTTCATTACACAATGTTTCTTTATATGACATTCAGACTAGAAAAAAGGGTAAGTACTCATTATATACTGTAGCTACGCAATGAATTATGATAGTGTGAACACAAGGTATGTTATATATGTTGTTCCAGGTATTATGAAATGGATCATCATGATAAGTCTACCTGGTAGAATACAAGGAATGGGGTGTGTTCACATGAGATTCAGCAAATTTTAAGTTAAGTCCTGTGTGAACCTTGATGCTGTGTTTTGACCATGTTAATTTCACAGTGACCGAATGGAGGAGCCTGGGAGGACAAATTTAAAAAGAGTTCCTTTTCGCTGGGAGGGGACAGAAATGATCGTATTTATCACCTAGCTCTAGCAAATTCTGTGCAGTGATGCACAGGACTTTGAAGTAATAGCATCATTATACTTCAAGGGAATCCTGTCTATTTAGTCCATTATTTCAGTCCTTACAAGTAGGAATATTTGAGGAGCTGGGGTACAATAGGCAAAAGGGAAAACTTTGCCGTAAATTGCTACTTTTACTTCAGTTTTTTGAGACAGGAATGTTTCTAGCTAAGTTGAAATTACATACGCAGTGTCGAAGAAAAGCTTGTTAGTAAACAGCTATAGTTAGCACAATGCATTCTCCACATTTCAGCTATTCCATGTAGCATAAAATACAAATATTTGAGGAGCTTTAATACTTCCAGAGTTCATGAACTTTACTGGAAAACAGTTTGTAAATCAGACATGAAGTGTCTTTTGTATCCTGTACATGAAATAGAAAAGTCATAAAGCTTGTACCTTTAGTAGCACTTTACATAAACTCCAAAAACAATGGGTTATGTTTCTAAAGCAATAAACACTACATTCACACAAATGTAATACCATGCAGATAATCTGAAGGAATTATGGAGCAACATCCCCCAGCTGAGGCCCCAATCCCCCACCCACCCCCAACAAAAAAAAACTTTGTATGTTAATGTGTTCTCAATGTGACTTCTTTGACTTGATGAACAACCTGACTCTTGAGAACGTACAAGCTATTTCAGATATTTTTCAAAGAGAAATTAAAGAAGGGATTAGTTGGGGGGCTCCATGTTTGTTGTCATTTAAGCGTCTTCCCCTAGTGACGTCAAAGTCCGGAGATTACAATTTAGGGGCTACTGGTATTCTTGTAAATAATAGAAGTACCGGTAGCCAGATGATGGTTTCCTGATGAAGGCAATGATTTGGCCTACTTCAAAATGCTCATGAGTGCGGAAATCTTTTTCAGGAGATACTGCATTCATAAGAATCGGTTTGATTATTCGATTTGGAGGAAAAAGTTTATCTGCGAGATTTCAACCACAACATGTTTCTCTATAGGCCTCACTTCATTAGATCGAATTTGCCAAATAACCCGCTATTTTAACTGTCCCGATCGCAAGTTAGCCAGTTAATTTGCATCCTTATCAGCCCGCAGTTGCAATTAGCAGGATATTTGGTCGAGAAAATATCCTGCTATTTGGGAAATAGCGGGCTAATTAGCGCCCGTCCAAGCTATTTTGTGATGATTGTATCGGTCTGGTGAAGACGCAGTTTCGAGCTTCGGGATTATCCCGAGTCTGAAAATAACGGGTTATTTGGCAAACTCAAGCTGATGAAGACAAGCCTATTATCATTTTTGTTTTCTTCTGATGTGACAGACAAGGCTGTTTGTGAGTACATCACAGGAAAGGGATGACACAGAACAGACATTGAACAATATTTTGATGTAGCATAGCTACAGATTATAGACAATTGCAGAAGATGTTGTCAATATTATTGGGAATGTGCCAGATTAATCATAGAAAATTTTGGAGATGTCTGCTGTAAAATCATGAACTTGTACATGCAAGAAACTTTCACACATTTCACGAGAAAGTCCATATTCATGCAGTTAAATGGTAATTATAAAATGTTACAATGATCATTCTTTGCTGCAAAAACGATTGTAACTGAAATTTAGCTATAGTTCTACGTTTTAACTGAAGAAAGCTCAGACAGCGAGACAATTTCTGTCATGAATATCAACTAGGCCTTCTGAACAAAAATGCTAACTAGTAGCTCTAGATAAAAAAAAACTCTATAGGAAAGTGTATTCCAACATGGACCTACTACGAAGGTCCATGATTCTAGATTGGGGAATTAGAAGATAGTAAATGGGCCACTGAGCTTCGGGGACCATCCTGTGGCTGGTTTGCTGTCGAACACAATGTATTCACAATGGCACTGATTACCAGGGATAATTAAGAATGGCTAAATTAGTTTGTCATAGTGACTTAAAAAGTCATTTAGGCTTAAATGACAACGAGGACCATCTTCTTTCTCGTCCCCCTCTTGAGAAAATTGTTTTCAGTGGAACAAGTTGAACAATATGTTACATTCTCAAGAAACAAACAAATTTGGACAAATCATTTTTTTTTTTACATACTTCAAAAATTACAAAACTAGGTAAGGGTAAGAATAGTTTAGTTGTTAATGTTATCTGTATAGGTACAATATACTATTAGTACTGTATGTACAAAGTATTCCATCCACCCCTTTCTCTTTCACTCTATACACTCTTTCTTTTCATCTTTGAATGATAACATAGGTCCACTTCTCAGACTATAAGGGAGAGTACATACATGTAGAGCTAGCAACTTCTACCGTAATTGTTTCTAAAAATAGACAGGAAAGAGGCAACGAACAAAAGAGACAAGTATCATCTTAAGCTTAGCTTTGGGATGTTAGCTGAATTAGAAAAGGTTAAGAGGGAGGGTCAATAAGTGACATTTGTCCGCCGCCCGGAGTGGGATCACAGGGGGGCAAAATGTACCATCAGGGGGACCGAAACGGGGGCTTGGAGTGATGGAAACCAGTCAAAATAGGGGATCCCATCGGTAGAGAGAGACTCGATTTAAAAAACATGTTTGTTACAAAGGTGGGCATCACTGAGGTGGAATAGGTGAGAAGCTGCTTAGAAAACATGGTTATTGGTTCCCCAACACGTTGTCGTTGTCTCGAAAATCAGCATCAATATTTGCAATGCTTCTGAAAGACATGGAAACCAGTCAAAATAGGGGATCCCATCAGTAGGGAGAGTCGAAAAACATGTTTGTTACAAAGGTGAACATTCATGGCTGGCCTGGGCATCGCTGAGGTGGAATAGGTGAGAAGTTGCTTAGAAAACATGGTTTTTGGTTCCCCAACATATTGTTGTTGTCTCAAAAGTCAGCATCAATATTTGCAATGCTTCCAAAAGACGAAAATAGGTGGTATATAGTGTCTTCGCTCATTGTGTGTTGTAACAATGAGATCTCTGTACAATTCTGGTGCCAAAGACTGAAAAAATGTGGTGACAATGCATGTACAACAAAACATTCACAACATTTCTGAAAAAGTGTCACATATAGGGCTTTACAATTGACAGAGGAAGAAATGAAAGACAAATCCTGTCAAATACTGAGGCTTTAAAGAGTGTAAAAAAGTAACAATTGAGAGGGGGAGAATAACTTTTCATTCAGAGCCCTACAAAATGCGCCAGATGCATAAGGAGAAAGAGAAAAAGTTTCTGCACGTAATGTATCCATTTTTGTGTTGATTGAATAAGAAATCTAAAGATGAATTTTATTACATTTATATTTGAAACAACATTTGGAGATTTCAGTTCATACCAATCCTATAGGAAAGGGAAGAACAGCTTTTCTCTGGGAAGGGTGCAAGAATGGGATTAAAAGGGTACAGGAATGTGATGGAAAAGGTGCAAGAATGAGATTAAAAGGGTACAGGAATGTAATGGAAAAGGGGTAAGAATGAGATTAAAAGGGGGCAAGAATGGGATTAAACAGCACTTATAAAATAGTTGACAAGATTTGAAGTGCTAACAGTAACTTGAGATTACTCAATTTAGATCAATGGCACTTCATCCACGACTTTCTAGTGAGGTGTCACTACTTAGGGAATAGCGAAGACACTTGAAGAAGAACCCATGCATGTGGATTCAATAAACCTTGTATTCAATTATGTAAGGTGTGACTTTCTGAAGTATATTGCCACAAAGCACAAAATTAGGGGGGTTTCTGCTTTGTATTCACTTTTTTTGTATGTGGCCTATACAAAAAGAAATGGAGAGTTCTTGGGTTGCCATATTTATCTTATGCATGTTTGGAAGTGGATTTCACAAGCACTTTTTTTGGAAGGAAATTTATGAAGCAAGTAGCCTGTCTGACCATTTGATATGCAATAGAAAGGCCTTTCCAATCTCAAATACTGTCATGCATTCTATAATGTTTTCTGTTAGCAACTTGTATATCCTAAACAACTTCACAACAACTTATCCCAATATTAATGCTCCATCAACTAAGATATGAATTGACCATTTTGAACAGACCTTGTATGTGCCTTTAGTTTAAATGCGTTATAATCTGCTTCCTTTTCCTATTCCTTATTCCCAAGCGACCCAAGCAATTGGTTTGAGATCTTCACAAGTTACAAGCTAATGGATTCAAAATAGTCATTAGGCTATCAACAGTAGTATCCTATTCAATTCAAATGGTCTACCCCTTAGAGACAGGGATAACATACCACCTAGAAAACCCAGAAGGGGGACAAAGCATACCCCCTCATCTACCTCAATTACGCCCCATTTCATCCCCATAAAGATTCTTCCATTACCCCTTTAAGACTCTTAACTGGTGACGATTTGCGATTCCCGATTTAAATACCAAGGGAACATGAGATGACTTTATATTCTGAAAGTTACTCTGCCAGCATCTAGCTTAATACATTAATGATTTTTCCCTTGAAATAAATTGGTTGAAAATGTTCCATGAATTCCCCCGTTACCCCTCCATATAAAGAGAGGTATGAGAGGGGTAACAATGCACCCCTGGTCCTTCTTCAGCTACAGTTGTGAATTCCTCCAGGAAACAGACCATGAATTTTATGCTGGTTTAATCAATAAAGGGGCAATTCAGGAAATTCTTGAGTTCTACCTCCCAGTCACGGCATTGTGCAGGGAAGACACAATGAGGACTTCCTTTTTTGGCAGGTAATTGTCAAAAATACCACAGACTTGTGATTCCCACCCCGAGGTTGCCAAGACTATACAAGTCCTATGCAAGTCTACAAAGGGAATTCAAGCATCCAATGGACTCCTAGCTTGCAACCTAGAAAACTCATTTCGGTATCCATTCCCTTTTACTAATTTCTTCTATATCCTATGAAAAAATGATCATCAATGATTACTAATTGGAACACATGTTTGTAAGACATCGACTAATGCGACCACCAGCTTCCTTCCGTGTTTGCTTTCATCTTGCTCCATTTGTTGACATACCTTACCGCACAAGGAGGACAGTTTTTTAAGCTTTCTGAAATCTTGGACCTACTGATGGTCGATTTGATACTTGCGAAAGGCTGCAGAATATCCCTGATTTAACTGAATAGAGGTCAGATTTGCCCCTTTCTGGACCCACAATTCGGACAGGCAGACCGACTTTGCGTGAGTTTGCGTGAGAGTCGGCAACTCTATTGCTAATGCCTGGTGACAGTTGTACTTCAAGGATAACAACAGAAGAAATTAAACAAACCAATCGCAGAGGACGAAGATCAATTTACCCCCAGCTGAGTCAGTTGGTCATAGGTTTCATCGCTTGGCCTTCCCTGACCATCCCCCCTTTCAGACTCGACATAATTCATTGTATAGCTCTGTGAAAAGCATGTTATGATAAGTAATAAACTTCTTCTAGTATGAAAGTCACAAAAACTAACAAAAGACTCAGTCTAAAACAGCACTACAAAACTCTACAAAACTCTACAAACTCTAAAACAAAATGTTGCATGGCTAAACAGAAGTTTGAGCATCAAAAAATCAACTTGAACTTTCCCATCTACCTGAGCAAGGCCATCATCAGTGTGTGTGGATACATGAATGACTAGCCAGTTCTAATCTTGTATCCTCAAACAAAACCATGGCATTAATATAAGCTAATTTTTAAAAACTAATATCAACTAATTTTTTTCATGATGCTTCTTCACAAGAAACATTTTTCATGTATGTATTTCCCTTTTGCTATACAATGATTCTATTCATTCAATAGGATATACGACACTTCTGCAATCATTGCTCCATTGTGGGTTCTGACACTAACCAAATTCCTAAATTCAATCATGGACCAAACACTATCACTAATCTTGACCCTAACCCTAAACCTAACCTAAAACCTTGTTGCAAACCTAACCCTAACCCTAAACCTAACCTAAAACCCTGTTGCAAACCTAACCCTAACCCTAAACCTAACCTAAAACCCTGTTGCAAACCTAACCCTAACCCTAAACCTAACCTAAAACCCTGTTGCAAACCTAACCCTAAACCTAACCAAAAACCCTGTTGCAAACCTAACCCTAACCCTAAACCTAACCTAAAACCCTGTTGCAAACCTAACCCTAACCTTAAACCTAAGTTGCAACCCCAACCCTATACGTTTAATGACATAATTTTCAGAGAAACTATCCCTGGAGAAAACGTCTGAGCCCCATTCCTTTTTTTGTTTCTTTATACAAAATTCATAAAGGTTTCTACTGGTCTGAACCAGCTTCAAGACCTACTGCTTGATTGTTTGTTGTTAACCTTGGTCGTGACTTACGAGGTCCAAGGAGCACTTATGACAGAATTCAGTTCAAGGGCAGAGAGCGGAAGGAATTGAGTGTCATTTTCAAAAAGTGGAAAAGAAGCAGACTCATAATCAAAACAAACCGTAAAGCATTAAATTCAACAAGGTATTCTTTTTCTTTTTCATATAACATTTTTAAATACTACATAATTTGCCCTTTGCCCTATGCATAATGATGAATACATATAACAATATTGTATATTTCTTATTCTCAAAAGGTTTGCTTTTTTCCTCAACTATTATAATTAAACACGTATTTTCTTTCTACTATACACCATCACGTTTGATAAAGTGTGAAAACGTGATGATGCAGAGCTAAACTTGAAATACACAGAAACTCCACCAATCATTTGCACCTCTTTGAAGAGCCAGTTAACTCTCAAGTATGGTAGAAGGGGTCCTTATACCAAAGAGAAAAAAATACTGCGATTGCTGATTCTCTAGACCAAACAACAAGTTCACCTACAAAGGACCCCATTATGGAGCTGTTTCCGTCATAAACTTCTAAAAGCCCATTGACTTCTTGACCTTAAGCAAACCAATTCAGAAATGCCAAGTTTTCAGACCTATATTTCTCTTTATCCCTATTTTTCTTCATAACAAGTCCCATTTAACACTTGTTGGACCATTCTCTTCACAATTGCAGTCAATCAGTGTTATGTGTTTATGTGTGGAACAGGTTCTTGTTTGGGAAGAAGAGTTTCGTTTAAACTTTGAACTAACTACAACCTCAAACTCACTATCCATTCCTAACCCCTCTCCCCCCACTTAAAAAAAGAAGGAAGAGAAAGGAAATGGAGAATGACTTTTCATCTTCCTAAGATAGCTCTCTTATAGACTCTCTCTAATTTTGTCCCTTTTGGGGGTAAGTAATGTAATTGTAAAGTTTAAAAAATTTTCTCAACACTGTTTTGCACATATAAACATTAATAATGGAATCATTGCAACTGTGATTCGCAAAAATCTGAGTTTATTAAAATCTTACAACTTAATTACACTTTTGAATAAATATTTCCTAATGATCATATAAAATGTATAACTTTCAAGTAAAATGTGAACAAGTGAACTCGTAATAAGTTAGTAATTAAAACACAATTGTACATTAAGGTAATTAAGATTCAGGTGTGAAAAGGGCACATGTGGTTATGCAGGGGTCAAACCACACAGAAAAGGGAATCTAAATATTGCGGTTTACAATGCGCTGGTTAGGTATTTACTCCATCATTTCACTGGCAGGTGATTAATTAGGTGGAAATGAACTCTATCATCGTTTGAAAGCCAGAAGGGCATTAATGGATGTTAAAGGATGAGTGAATGTCCTCCTGGCACTAAAGCAGGTGTTATAAGTTAAAAGACATACAGCTCTATATATATAAAGCACTGGACAATGGGGAAAGAAAAGTATATTGTCATATAAGTTCTTTAACTAGGAAAACATGTAAGTCCTTTAAATAGGAAATACATATCATATAAGACCCTTGAATAGGAAACAGTATCGTATAAGTCCTTTAACTACAATAAACATACATGTATAATGTAAGTTCTTTAAGTAAGAAATACATATCATTCAAGACCTTTGAATAGGAAACAGTATCATATAAGTCCTTTAAATAGGAGATACATAACATATAAGTCCTTTGAATATGAAATACATATCATATATCTTCTTCAATTATGAAATACACATCATGTAAGTCCTATAACTTTTGGATAGGAAACAGTATAGTACTGGCCAATGCTGTAAACTTATATATTTTTTTTTTAAAGTTTCGGGAAGTATATGACATCAAATAGGCTTTTATGGACAAATTAACCTTGTTTGAACAATTGGAATAACATAACAAGTTATTCGAAACCTGAGAACATTAAATCTTGTGCGTCACATGACCCTCTGGAGGAATAGCTAATCGAGCATGTTATATGGAAAATATAAACATTGTGTCACCCGGCCCGCAAAGGAAGAAGAAACCAGATCGCTTAAACATCGCTAATGCAGTCTTCTGATAACTGAGCTACTTAATTGACTGTGCATCATTTGTGATGGGATTACTTGAGCACTTATGTAAAGCTTCTACTCTATCAAGAAAAGTTTTTCATTTATCCTTTTATTATTACTGAATGATTCAAGTGATCCTCTTGAAAGCTAGAATCTATTTAAACTATAAAGCCCCTTCCCCAAGAGGACATTCAGACCCATTAATTTCTAACAACATAGACCATAGACCCTGCATGGACCATAGATCCGACATGGACCTACTACGAAGCTTTTACAAACATATTCAGCCCTACATTTTTTCCAATGACAAAGCGGATATTAAGAGCAATTTCAGGATTATGGATAGGTTATGTACTGATCTTAAAATCTGGGAAACATTTCAATTATGATTGAAATAGAAGTGGTTGATATTACTGGCACTAAATCGATATTGTCCCTTCATCTTTTCTTCATCTCACCATTTGGATTCTCCAAAGAGTTCAGTTAAAAATGTTTACATCTTCACTTTTAAACAATCTTTTATGTGTATTAATACCTCTGGGACCGGTTGTATAAATCTTGGAAACAAGCATTCAATGCTAAATTACACAAATGCAACTTCCTAGAAATTAGCCAATATGGATCCACATTTTTCAGAAGTTATAACAGGTACATGTCTGCCTCTCGTGTGTGTATTTTTTTCTCTCTCCCTCTCTCCATTCTTCCTCCCTCAATCTTTCTTAGATAAACTGCCTACACTTTCTTCTTCTCCTTCTCAAAATGCCTACCACTAGAGATGGGTTGACCCCACCCTAAGTCAGTATAAATCTAGAGTTTAGAATGAATTTTAGAACTCTCTAAAGTCTCTATCATAAACAGTCCAACAGTCTCTCTCTCTTGGGATAGGGAAACAATATTATCTTCCATTTTCACAGTCCCATCCAATCACGGTCATGGTTATCATTCCATTTCCTCCAATTCTTGCCACTTTTCAAGTAATACCCCTCATTATTTGGATTGAAATCTTGCCAAAATAATGATTAAATCCTGTGGATGAGGTGAAAAAAATATAGCAGAAGGTATTTCTGGCCCTTGCTGGTATATAGAATGACCCACATAATTTTAGCTCCATGGTTATCGATCGTTTTTTGTGGGTCACTTTTTTACTCGAAAAGAGACCTGTCATCAAAAATTGATTGGGTCTAGAATAGTTGGGGTTCCATGCTAGTATCCTCTAGGCCTATTCAAAGTATTAGTTTTACATATCACTCCTATTATCAAGACATATTTCAAGTTTGAAATACAAATACTGCACACAAAATAAGGCTAAAAATGACTCATGACTGCATAGTCCGCACACATAATGTTCAATAGGGTGGAAGTTACATGTAACTCCACGCAGAGACATTATTTCAATCTAAATTAGTCTTAATAATTACTAAATTTCATCTCCTAAATCAGCTGATAATCATATTTCTCTCACCTAAATTGAACATTTAGTATACACAATATCAAGAAGAATAATGAACACCATTCATGCTGGCATCGTTACAATAACTGTTTCTGATCGATCATCACATTGCTCTAAATTGATAAATAAATACTAAACGGAAGTGTTTCAACCACAGACAGATCAAATTATTATCAGAACATGAATTATAACATTATCTCGGAATGTTTGCAATATCTCTACCATTATAACGTTGTTACATGACATTCACAGGGCCCTTGAGTGAGCGCACTCGACCTTTGACCTCGGAATGTAACGTGTCAGCCGACTGCCGGCTTTCTCGTTTTGAAATAAACACGGAAGAGCACGGAAGATAAGATAATAATGCTCAATGGCATTTTCAAGCATGTCTATATTGTATGTGACAAATTTGGATGACAGTATATATCTTTCATTTTAAAACTTTGGTTGTATCATACTTCAAAACCATATAATGTGTGTAAATATTAATCTGATCTGAATTTTGATCTGATATTTAGTTTGGTAAGATGTAAAATCGTTTTTCAAATGTGTTTCCTGACTTCTCTTAGGAATTGGGATGGAAATAAAGCTAGCGACAATCAACAACACACACATTAAATTTTACAATGGAGATTAACGACAATTTCTTCTTTTTCTGCAAATCAAAGATAAGCTTTATGTTTCCAGCTCTAAATCTGTCATCTTTCATCCTGTGCATATATACAGATATGACTGACATTGAAAGGCCAAGCACAGCACATTGTAACAAAGCATTTAACTTAGAATCTCAAAAGCTCCTTAGGCATTTAACCTTCAACGAAAAGACACAGTCAACTACAAATTTGCAAGAGCAAAATGGTATTATCTAATCCACAAAAGCTCAATTATTTTCATCCGATTATTGAATCAAACTTGCCATATAGACATGCCCGCAAGATACACAACAACTCTCGCAGCAAACAAGGCAGGTATTCACCATTTGACGATGTCAATTCCGCAGGTGTGCGATTGTCGTCCTATTGCTTTAGCTCTTCTGTATCTAAACTCTTAAAAGTGCCACTTCCAGGCAAACAAACGCAACCAAAGGCATCAAACATTTGCAATTATTAACCTTCGTTGCCTGAAGCTGTGGGAATTTCAATTTGCGGAATGACGTCTAGCCGCTGAGATACAACAAAAAGGGCCTTGGATCTCCGTGGAAGAGTCATTAGAGGCAAACTGTGCAAGACAGGACCACTTTGTGAATTGAGGTAGTGCTCCCATGGCATTGACATCGTTAGGGTGTTCGATTATATTTAATTCCATTTCTCACACGACTAACCTAACTCTTCTTGAGTTTCCATTGTGCATAGAGCAATTATGTTCCCACAGTTAATGGAATACCAATTTAATTTATTAACAATAAGATGACATAAAAATATTCTTCCCTACTCCTTGATCTGATAATGGACTTTGAAGGATGGTGATTGTATTGACTTTATCAATGCTATAAAACCATTTAAATATATTCTAGACCTTATTTGATATTTAAGACCTCTTTCTCAAAGATAGCTCACTAATCTGTGGTATAATCAAGAAGTTATCCTTGGTATAATACACAAAAACCACCAGTGCTGTATTATGTCTTGTTTAATCAAAGGTCACCCTCAAATTATATCTTCAAACTTTCCCAAAAATGATACACAATTTGTTGAACTCTTCATACTTTTATTGCATTTTAATCACTCCATCTGAACAGGGCCGATATAATTTGAATCATTTGATACGACTTTTGATACAACTTTTGATTGGTTTACCTGCCTCGAGGCTGGTGTATTTAACAAAACATATAGCACACAAAGCTGGAACTAATTCCTCATAAATGGCAGCTCGGCAAACATGGCTCACATTCATAATCGGTTACAGGGGGTCAAACCAATGTAGGCCCGTCCTCATTAGCCATAATTTTCTGATCCAGAGAAGTTAATCTTAGAATTACAATCGCTTTGATTAGCCAATAATCCCCGTTATTACCCCGGTCATCAGATTTATTCACGCACAATGTGCACCATTTCCACTCCCTGGGGACTATTACTACACTATGGTCACTGTGAGGGCATAGGCAATTACTAACACAAATGCTGTCGTCATCCTACCGGGTCCCCATTTCTCTCTTGGGTGTTGAGTGGCAAATGTAGATTAATGCCTTGCCAGAGGACACTGCTGTGTTGGGATCGGACCACGTACGACCTTTGAATTTCAATTCAAGTACTTAAACCACCCGACTACGACACTTCTACGAAGTGACAATGCATGGAGTCGCCCTGATTGGTCTCATATCTCAAGCTTGAGCTTGTTCAGGCTAATGGAAAGGCACCTCATCAGACCAAAAAACTTGGGAGGTTTAATCTTCTGTCAGGGTTGTTCAAATATGATCACCACTCCAAGGTAGGGGGAAAAAATCTTTTTGAAAGTTTAGAAAAGGATTTAGTAGCAAGTAAGTAATCACTTATGAGAAGAGGGAGAAAAATGGCTAGGTCTTGAAGATTGGTCCTTTACCAAACCCTAATTGAACCTTTCATTTCCGAACTACATACTGTCTGGCTTTTTGTGCTAAATTTTCAACATGATTTTGATATAACTAGATGTTACAAATGTATCTGTAACTATTCTAAATGAATTATTTACAGTCACATAAATTAATTTTTGCTCTTTTTCTGTCCTCTTCTAGTCTGTCTCCTCTCTTTCGCTCTATCAATCTCTGTCTGTCTGTCCATCTCTCTCTCTCTCTTTCTCTCTCTCTCTCTCTCTCTCTCTCTTTCTCTCTCTCTCTCTCTCCTTCTAACTTTAACTCTGTTCTTCTTTCTCTCTTGTCTTCTCGTATTGTTTTCATGGTTTCTTTCCTCTGCATCTCTGTCAGAATACAAGGACTGTTTGCCACATCTCCAAAGAAATAACCTTGGAGGAAAACATAATTGGGATCCATTCTGCCATCTCATTCAAAACCCAGTCATAAAAGAACAATGTCTTTTGAATTTTGCCCCATTTGAAATCTATAGTATCTAAATCAAAGTATACTAAACGATATACGGCCTTCCCCTGTCCCTTACTCTACCCCTTCCCCCCACTCCCTGCTCCCTCCCTCTCTCCCTCCTTCCCTCTCCCCCTCATTCCCCTCACCCTCTCCCTCCTCCCTCCTCCCCCCTCACCCTCTCCCTCCTCCCCCCCCCTCTCTCTGCATGTGGTGTAACCCTGGCTCTTGTTGTATAGACACTCACCATCCTATGTCTGAGACCTGTGAAAGTGACTTAGCTCTTATCTAGTTCATGGCTTGCGTGCCACAACTTCCCAAAGAATAATAAATACAATTCTTTTCTCTTTCTTCGAATAACGTGCGACTGCAGCCCCAATCGTTTGAATTTCCACCAGATTTTTCACGGAGAGGGTAAACGACCGAGGGGCATATATTATTCTGCCCCTCATCCCGAACCCAGAAATAACATGGAAGGTTGGGGGAAAAGGGTATAAAACGCTGTCTTTTGAATTCTATTTCTTTTGATATCAGTCTAAATCAACTGCGCTAAAGGCTCTGGGGGATCATTAAGGAGGGGTGAGAGATTTCCTTTCTTTAATCTTCTTTTTCCTTTATGGTCTTGCTCTGTTGAATTTCACAACACACCTTACTTGAATGCTGGAAGTGACAAAGATTTGCGAGCCTCTTTCGTGAATACTTGCCACCGAATACAAGCACAGTGCCTATTGAAATCATTGCAATGCCCATTTCATTTGGTCTAGAGCTACACAAATATGCTCACAAAGTCACAATCCATAAAACTGCTGAACTTTTACAGCTCTAAAATAATTGACAATACACCTTCTTAGAAAGTGGAAAAGACATTTTGCATCAACTCTTTTTTAAATCATTTCTACCATGAAGACGAGGTGCATACTGAAATCACCAATAGATTCATTCCATATTTGAGCTTCCAAACTTTACTCGATTTTATAACTGCTAAACTTTGAGAGTCCTAAGATAACCGACAAAACACCTTGTTTGAAAGTGGGAATGATAGAGGTATCGAGAGCCTCTATTCAAAATTATTTCTACTAAATACAAGCAGAGTGCCTCCAGAAACACTCATACTTTTAGTCCCTTGTTTGATCTCTACAAAATATATTCAAGACAGATTTAACTGCTTAGCTTTGTGGTGCCCTACAATAACTGACACATTGCTTGAAAGTTGAAAATGACATTGATTTGCAGAGCGTCTTTCACAAATCCTTTCCACTAAATATAAGCAAAGTACCTACTGAAATAACCAATATCCATTTAATTTTGTCCGAGTAACAAAGCTATATACTCACAATAATGAAAACTGCTAAACTTTGAAAGTCTTAAATTATAACCGACAACACAACTTGCTGGCAAGTGGAAATGAGTAAAGTGACATTGATTTTCAGAGCATCTTTTCAAATTCATTCATTTTCATATTCACAAATTCTTTCCACCAAATACAAGCGCAGTGCCTACTGAAAGAACAAATATGCTAGTCCTTTTGTTTGGTCTCTATGAAAACTGCTGGCAAATACATAAAGGATGTGAAACAAGAGTCCAATATTAACTTTTTTGACATTTTACACCATAACTGAAATGTATCTGTTTCAAATCATTACTGGAAACATTCCAATTGCTACTTAAAGTGATCAATAAAATAATAATAATACATAAAAGGGCCAGTACGCCTAAAGGACTTTACACTGATTAAATTGGAACCAACTTATTGCCATGTCAGTCTTGATATGTGTGTTTACGTCGTTGTGATACTTACCACATTATGTCAAGAATTTTCAAAAGCCTCGGGTCGGACCTTTTCACATTAGCGTAAATTGAAAAGACCAACTCTGAATCAATTTGTATTTGTTGAATTAGGATTCGATCAGAACAGAGGGTTGGAAATAGTCTTTAAATTGAAATATGTCTGTGCCTTGAGGAGGAAATTCCTTCCTAAATGGGGATAAGAAAAGGGCCATTTTGGAACAGATTTTAAAAGTGGGTTTATAAGATGGGAACTGATTAAACTTAAAAGCTGTTGTCTACAATGGAGAGCAAAAATTGTGCTCCATGCCAAACAGATTTTGATATTTCTGAATGATTAAATTTGTTCCTTGTATTGGCATCGACATAGCATTTACCAATTATTACAGACCTCATACTTGTCTATAATTCTGCTCCAAATATAAATATTTTTTTTTTTTTTTTTTTTTTTGAGTGGAAATGAATTTTTAATGGGCTTGAATTGATTAATCAATTAGACATAAAAGTTAGAAATCTACTACCAACTGATAATCATGAAATCTATATTACCTTCCTTGAAAAGATATTGATTACAACGATAAAGATTAAAGAGATATATATCACAGGAATAAAGATCAAAGAAGCTTTTAAAATTTAAATCGCAGTTTGAGAACATATAAAGCAAAGAGGTGTATTCCCTGTCTCCCCCCTCCCGACCTTTTTTGTATGTCTTTCTTTTTTTTCAGCCATCTTAATCATTTCTGGATATAAAGGATATGATTCAAGGCTAAAAGTGAACAGTAAACAAAATACATCTCTTACTTGTAGGTGGCTGACACCAATTAGTTAGATTTATTGGGTAGATAAGACAATATAATTGCAAAACAACACAATAGAATCTAGGTATAGAAGGATTGCTTTATAACAGCTCAGTGACAGTTTGCAGATTTTATCAATCCTTTTAATAGTTCAATTTCAATGTATACCACCAAAAAAAAATCTAGATTCAAATTGCAGTTAAGTGGTCCTATTGACTGTAATAAATTGTCACAATTCTACAAGGTTTTTAGTCTGTAAGATCTCAGTTTTAAAAAGCAATTTACAACTTTCTTCTGAAAGAATCTGTCACAATAAATCCATTTTCTACAAGGTTGCCAGTCTAAGATCTAAAAGTTATAAAAGATCATTCAAGCTGTTTCCCTTTCTGAAATTATCTGTCACCATCTATTCGTATTCTACAAGGTTGTTTTTCTAAGATATAACAAATATTTGAAAACAGTTCAGCAATCCTGTTCTCTGGAATAAACTGTCACAATTCATCGCTTCCTACAAGGTTGCGTCCTCTCTTTAAATTGTATGAAGATGGTTGTTGCCAAGGCATAGTGTAGTACAAAGGGGGTATTAAAGATTGCAGCCTTACGCTACATTTGGTACCAACATAGCAATTCATCACGGATGCATCCTTCTGCCATCTCAATTGAACATTATGGCTTCCAAATTAGACATGGGGAAAACTTACGAGGACCCATTTCTAATGCTTCTATTCATGATTTGATGTAATACTGTTCCCCTTAACTTAATTTTGATTGGGATGGTTAGGACAGCTTGTTATTTGCGTTGTCTGCTTCTAAACTGGATACTAACACATGTAGAATAACCCTCATTACACGACCATTAGCCAGTGGGAAAAGGCTGTGGGTGCTAACCCCCATAATAGTCACAAATCCCAATATATCCCCGGTAATTGGAAAAAAAATGAGCAATTATGAGAAAATTGGAGTCCATGGGGTTATATAATAACTACAGTTTGATGAACAGGAAGGTTTGACTGAGAAGAAGCCCTTCCCCCCCCCCCCCCAAATAAGACTTCCTTTTAAAAATCTTTTTAATATCCAATGCCTACCGGTATGTTTTGTATGATGGAAATGTTTCCACGATTCCTTAAGGTGTGCTTTACATAGACGGTTTGACAGAATGGTTTGATTGAGAAGAAGTCCTCCCCCACATTTAGACTTGATTTATTTGAATCATCTTAATACTCTTTTGCCTATGTTACTTATGATGGAAATATTTCATTGACTCCTTAAAGTTTGCTATCGATGAAAGGAAGTTCTAACAAGCAATCAGATAAGATTCATTATTATTATGCATACATAATACAATAATATTACTATGTATCATACAAGCTACATGCTTTAAAATTCATATTCATCACCATTCGACAACCATTGCACAGAAATGCACCAGCGAGCGTTACAGGCGACCATCAATAGGGCATTTAAGACAACGATTGTGTTTGTAACAGCTCTGCGGTTTCCTATCCCTTATTCAAGAATTATTAATGGGCTCATTCAATGCTAAATACACATCCGAAACTCATTTGAGTCTTTTTGTCTGGTTCCTCAATAAAATCACAATCTGTTCATGGTCCCAAAAATTACACTGGGAATTGATGGAATTGTGGCCTTTTACTTTAAAATGTCTGAAAGAATGCTACCTCCCACACTTAGAGGCAAAGTTTAACATTTGTATTAATATTGATCATACCAATACATATCGATTTCACATTTATGCTACAGATATTTGATTGAGCAGAAGTATGACCAAATTGAGATGGAAGGCCTTTCAGTTTTATTTAAGCTTTCATTCATATGTTTCATTCATGTTAAATCCAGCTCTCACTAAAAAATGCATGTTCTGCAAAAAACAATCAACTAAATAAAACTAGATATCAAACAAAATTATATTCATCAAGCTGAGCTAGCCAAAAATCAACCCTTCTTTATAGGATATATTTCCCATTTTTGTTTTAAAGCGCAAAATACGCAAGTTCTGAAAATCATCATACCCATGCACCTATGTTTTTTTCTATATTGCCCCGAAAAATGAAATTTGACAATGTACTTTAGCGTACTTTAGCGTACTTTAGCATAGCTTAGCACTTGAAAAATACAATACTTAATCCTTACGAATACATTTCCCGGTGTTACAAAACGACAAAGGATTAATCTTGTGTGAACTTTACATCAACTTACGTGACAGTTTCATAATTCTTTTCTTATCGACAAGATTGCATTATTGACACCTGAAAAATTTCGCATTCCTTCAAAGCACCGTATAATCTTCATGTGAAATCGAGTGTGGCAGCCACAAAGGAATATGTGGACACAAAATAACAAATTCCAACTGGAATTTTTGCACACAAAGAGAACATGGGTTTGAAAGTAACAGGTGAAAAATGCAAATCGTACAGCAATGCAAACAACACTGTTACAGAAATATGCTCATGGATGCATTACTGTCATGTTGCAGCCTTTCAGTTATCTGTTCGTCTGTAAAGATTACGTTAAGTTATACTCAGTTCTGCACTAAAGTAGTGATTGCTACCTCAAATTGCCTCTGTCAAATATGATATTGTCGATTAAGCATGAACACATAAAACCTCATTTAAATTCCTGTATTTGACACTCTTGAACGTGAGTGTTTGTTTTCTTAATCTCCAACAAACATTTTATCTACAAGGAACTTTAAAGATACTCTTCATATTCCGAAAAAAAGTTTGTTGAGTTCTTTAACATCTACTATAGATACTAGCTGAAAGTAACAGTTTAGTGAAAGTTAAACTGTTCACTGGCACTGCATGGACAACAACGCAATCTCTTGTAATAATTTACAAATCAAGCAATATATCAATGCCACTGAAATTGGAATTGTTTGGGGTTTTGTTTGTTTTTTTGTAAAGGATCAGATGAAGCGAAAGGGATAAAAATAAAAAATATGTAAGCAAGTTAATCAATATCTTCTCAATGTGTTTATTTATTTCCTACAAACCTATGAATTGCATTATAATCTTCCTGAACTATCCCCTCGATCCATACAATTTCCCTATGAAAATTTATGACCATCCCTTTAAAGGGGATAGCTCAAAAGATTTGTTTATTTAATGGAATAGTTGTACATGCTAGATCGCAGACAATCTATGACCCTGGTGTCGAAAATTTATGAGCTGCGATAAACGAACAATATCCTCCATGTTTTAGTTCACAATAGTTGTATCTGTCACATACTTAGGATTTGGATTGATACTTCACAATAACTTTAAAGCGCCTCCAGGCATTTCTTTTAAAGCCTGTTTATTTTGTCAATAACTTGTTTTTATCTATTCTTTCTCATCTACTCCTCCAATTGTATTTACCATGCTGTATATACCCTCTTTAATCCCTGTCTCTCCCCTCTCTCTTTTTTTCCTCTCTCTCTCTCTCTCTGTTTTATCTTCATGTCTGCTTCTAGTATGTCTGTCTGTCTCTCTCTCTCTCTCTCTCTCTCTCTGTTTTATCTCCATGTCTACCTCTAGTATGTCTCTCTCTCTCTCTCTCACTCACTCTCTCTCTCTCCCTCTCTCTCTCTCTCTCTCTTCACTTACTTATCTATAGTTTAATAATTCACTCTGAACCTACCACCCTCCCACTCTCTCCCTTCATCTTTTCCTTTATCTTTTTAACTCTCTTTTATAGGTCCTCCTCCTCCAGTTTTTCTACAATCTACTATCTTTTGTTACATCATATTCTCCCCCTTTTCACGTCAACATTAACTTCACGCCTATTCCTTTATGCATTATGCTGATGAAAAGGAGTATTTACACCTCCGCTATTTTTGGCGGTCTGGATTCAATCAGTTTCTCAAATAAAATAACACCTACATGAGAATTGCCTGAATAAGTTTATTACCCATATATAAAAACTCTCTGTAAATGTGTTCTTCTATGCCCCTTTATTTACATGTCTGTCTTTCTTTAAAATCCTTTTTTTTTCTTTGTTTAGTTTCCTAGAAAAGCTTTGAATTACTCATTCACCATTAAAAAAGAGATTTTTCTTTTCCGCAAACATTGAACTGGATATATTGATTTGAGTGGCTAAAAAAAAAATATACCTCATGATATTAGATTAAATGACTATCTGCCTTCGCCCCCTTCCCCTTGTTATATTTGTGTAATTAGTACTGTGTACTTGTATACCAAAATATCTTAATATGTTAGGCAGTATAATAATTTAGTTTTTGTTTAGGGAGCAAATAATGCACAGTGTACACATCTCCGTCAACGGCCCACTGAAGTATGCATGTTTATTTTACCTGACTGCTAAGAAAGCATAAATGCTGGTTAGTAAGCAACCAGAGGACCAACTGCTTTAGGTCCTTTCCGGGGGACCTGGTAATGAGGATTAATGCCTCACCACAGGGCACTAGCGCATCAAATTGGTTTCAAACCCAGGTTGTTGGAATATGAGACCACTGCTCTACCAACTTAGCTATCAGCCTCCTTCGAAGTACATTTAGTCCTTCATCTTAGAGCAATTATGAAGTATGTTTCAATCATCAATTACAAAATTTCCACTTAGGATTGTGGCCTGAGATCAAACTGACTTCAATCATTAATGCCTGGTTCATCTCTTTACCCTCGCCATCAAACCAAACCTAAAGCCTTCAGCTCTTAGACCCTGGCACCACTCAAGTGGTTCTGCGCTCCCAGGCCCAAATTCCGGAGCCCTCTCATGATATTCAAGAAGTTGTTTGTCGCAGACTTTTCTCCCCATCGAATTAAACAACCACCATTAACCCCTCTACCACCCCTCCACCACCGGGGAGGTGCTCCACCGCTGGTGCCCCCGTTCCCGCAGGAGGAGAGGGGTTAAAACCACTTTGAGGAGGGAAGAATGGGTGAATATGATAGCACCCTCGCTCATTTCCTTGGGGCAGCTAGCGAGCGAGGGTACTTGGTTGTTGGAAGCTTTGAATTGTATCAGATTAAGAAAATGGTTATTAGCGTTGGCATGAAGTGGGAGTGCGATCATGAACTTTAACCCGCTTCCATGGGAGTTGAATACGATCTAGACGATGATACGTGCCAGTGAGTATATCCTTGGACGAGAAGCATTCGTTTTGGGGGGAATAAAGATGTTTTTCTGAGAATAAAGATGATTTTCGGTGAAAAAATGCTTTGAAAAATGACAATACTGTATCTTACTTTGAATGCTAACATGACATGACAGGTTGGTGTTCTTTATTTCATTTCAAATATGTCACATTGCAAATAAGACAACATCAAGCCTAGGAGAAATTGATCCTAAATCTGTTTAAGTGAGACAGTCGGAGGGACTGTTTTTTCACTTTCCTTTGTAGAAATTCAGCCGAAAACAAATAAAGTGTCGGGTCATTGCCCGTTTTGGGGTTAATCTCTTTGCAAACTTAATACCAAATACAACACTGTTTACTTTGTTTCTCTGCTATACCCTATATGTACCATCATGGTAAAACATCTTTCACTCTTGTACGCTAAATACCTTTATTTGGTGATGCCCCTCCTCCGGTAAACTAAACCTGATGGTTTATAAAGGTTATGGACAGTTTTTACAAGTTTGTGAACCCCATCCTCTCCTCTTGACTCAGCACAGCATCCCTCAACCAAACACATCTTACAAAACCCTGAATAGAAAAATGTGCCCCCCCCCCCTCCCCTCCTCTGCCCCCCCCCCCTTCCACCCTAACCTCCTCAGTCTCTCTCTACCACCACTCCTCATCCTTGAGTCCATATACTGTCTCATACGAAATGCTGCAATACCAGACACTTTAGGAAATTTAGCAAGTCAGGAAATTTAGGAAGTCGTCAAATTCACACAAAAAGCTTGTTTTAACAGTATAACTCCTTGTTATATAACTCTGATATCTGTCTGTCTGTTTGTCTGTCTGTGTATTCCCTTCCTTCTCTTCGATCCCTCCCTTCATCACCATTTTTGTTTTCTACCAGCCCCACTATACATGTATATTCCTGAACTACAAGCCCCTACTTACAATACAGCAACCTCATCCCTCCGCCCTTATTCCTCAACATTCTCCTCGTCCATAGCCTATTCAACCATCTAAAATACCATCTCCCTTTTGTGATGTATTTCTTTCTGTAGCCCTAAGCCTCTGCAAACATTTACCCCACACCCATTTACTGCCAATTCTCCCTATTTACTCTACGGCTCAAGAAAGTGACAATTGTTCCCCTTCTACAACAGCCCAGTTTGATGGGGGAGGGAGCATGCCTTGTAATATTCCATGTCTCATTACGAAATTACACCCTACATTTTTTTAACAGTTCTCTAGGATTTTGTTTGTGTATTGGTGTCCAGTTTTGAAAATCACTTTGATGTAGATGCATCAAACTTTTTGTGTGCAATTTGGAAACAAATTTTGAGGACGGTCAAACTTCACAAGCTACATTTTTCTTCCATATCTCTCTTTCTGTATGTTACACTCAATCTGTTTGCTCTGAGTGCTTGTATACATTTTTTCAATTTCTCTGATAATGGTATTCTTATTTAACACTTTACATCCTTATTTCACAATGGAAATCATTTTAGTGCAAAAATAACCCAGCTCTTTCCAGATTTTTTTGACAAAAAAGTGATATTTCTTTGCAGTAATTTATTATATTTTTTCTTTATTTCTTACCCAAGCTCTTTCAATATTTCTTTGGAGCTTTCCGGAGATTAAATGCCCTCTGCTCCGCTGTATTTTTGTTGCAAACTGATATGACAGAAAGTAGCATTACTCGCAAAATCACAAACATCCCAAACGAGAGGAAGCTTTTGCAAACAGATCAGAGATTTGAAGAGTAAAAAGACAGAAGCTGAAGTCGACAAAAGAATCCAAACTTTGCGGAATCTTAATTTGACTTTCATGAGGACTTGACATGCACCAGGTCAACCCAAGTGTTTGCCAGATTCTTTACGAGAACAACAAGAAGAGGAATAAAGTCAAGAGAGATCCCACAATAAATTGTGCTACTTGTTTACACCCTCAAAAGAAAGCATTTAAAAAAGACGAGGGGCCACAACTAATTTACATTCTCGATGCATCATGGTATTGTATTCTGACCCCAGACATTTATCAGTGTCACTGAAAATGATCGTTGTGAGTTCGAAGAAGAATGATGAAATAATCTCTGTGGGTTAGAGGACTTTAATGAAATAATTCTTGTGAATTTGAAGAATTTGATGAAAATAATGGTTGTGGTTTTTTGAAGGATTTGATGAAATGAGAATTGATGTTTCAAAGCATTTGATGCAACAGTAATTGTGGATTTAGCTTAGCAAAAATCAATGCAATGATCGGTGCGAGTTCGTACTATTCAAAGAATCCATTGGAAATTCAAACAGTGAAATCACTAAGCATGACAAAATGAAATTGAAGATAAAATCAAAATAAACAAATATTTGCTTTGAAGAGACAAGATTATGCCACAATGGAATTGACAAGACAGTGGTATCATATAATTAATGCCTTTTTGATGGTATGCAAGATGCCAATTTAAATGACAGGCATGTTAATTGAACATGCAGTCTACTGTCTTTCTCATTTACTAGAGCTTTCTAAGAATGATACTTGTAAAATATGAGAAGAAAAATATCATGAAATAAATCAACAGAAGTATATTCATACAAGGGGAAAATATTTGGCAGACGGACACAGATACAATCAACAGAAAGAGACAAACGGTGACAGGGACTTAATATGGAGGCAGTGAAATAGACAGGAATTGGATGAAAAAGACAAGAAAAATGAGACAGTGAAATTGGAAAGGACAGACATATAGACAGCGACAGGGATAAGAAGAGGATGAGTCAAGCCTGACACAGTGGTATAACAAATAAAAGATGAAAAACTATGTTGGTCGTCTTGAAACCAGCAGTGACATGAAAATACTGGATTGCAAACCAGCAGCACAGCATGAAGCTACAATGAGCCTGCTTCAGCATTCGATCCTAAAATTCATCTCATTATAGAGAGAGAGAGAGACAAGAGATAGAGAGATGGAGAGGAAGGCTTGTCATCATTAGCCCATTTTTTTTTAAATAGCCTGTTATTTCTGGGTTAAAATCAGCAACAAAATGCAACTGCTTAAACATATGACCCCCAAAATTCATCTCATCATTAATAAAGACATGAAAAGAAAGAGAGAAAGAATGCCCGGGTTCATTACCCTGATTTTTCACAACAGCCATTTTTGATCTCGGGAAATTTGCAAAATCATGACTAGCTTGAGCTAATTCACAGTGAAGACATGAATAGCAGGCTATTTTACTGCTTTACTTGGAGAACAAGCTACAGTGCATGATCCCAAGCAAACTTTAAGGCTTGCTCTGAAAATAGCCAATTTCGGGGCAAATTGGTGCACTTTTTCCCTGGCAATTTGCACTCGGACTTGATATAATGCTCTGAAGCCCAAGGAGTTTCCAAGAGTGAGCAAGGGGTATTCTAATATATGATCTGGTGACAATTGCTGCAGGATTCATTTTTCAAAGATACAGGGTTATAGGGTTGCCATAATTGGGTTTTGGTTTAGGTTTAGGGTCAGGGTAATAATTACATATAGTGTTTAGGCTAGGTGTTGAAGTTTGGATTTCTGTCGGTGTAAGAAATTTACCTCAGATCAATTATTGCTTGAGCATGACTGTGTCAGAACTTCAGTGTCCGACATTTTTTCTTTCTTTAGAAGTGCTGCTTGGCACTCTAAACATGGACCTACTAGAGTAAAGAGACAGGACCATGGTTTGTTATCTCAAGTTCTAGCTTCTTCGGCCTAATGAGAATGCAGCTAAGGAGTGGGAGAGATACCGAGAGAGTGGGAGAGATGCAAAGAGAGTGGGAGAGATACCGAAGGAGAGAGTGGGAAAGATGAAATTCATGGAGAGAGAAACAGATGAGTCAGGTCTGGCAGAGATTCAGATTTTGTCTATTATGATGACCATGATCGTGACGTTCTTAGATGGGCACCTGTGTCCATCTCTCAAACCATGTTTTCATACTAAACTAAGAAGACAGCTTAATGTCTGGAATCTTCAATGCGTGTTGTCATCACATACATGAAGCTTGAACGCATGTGAAGCAAAATGGCTTTCGTGCACATTTACAAACTGATTTACAAATTTGGATATCGTGGAACGTCAAAGGAAAGAGGAAGCATGTCTAAAAGCAGCCTCACAAAATCTTCTTCCTCGTACAGGTTTATAAACTTGACAGCACAAAGGTGAATAAATTACTTTCTTGTGGCCTACTCATTTTGGGGACAACCCAAGCATTTTTTCTATCCAGATGTCATCCTACCCCCCCCCCCCCCAACCCCTCCATGACCATCCCCAATTCTCTAACCCCTTTTTTTTAAAGTTAATATAAAATCCCATTTTAAAACATAGGCTTGCACATGATGCTGCTGCCCATATATGAACTGCACAAAGCAGACCGATTTGAATGAAAAGAAAAAAAACCTTCCACAAGCTGATAATTGTATTTATAGAATCGAGGGGATCATGTTTCCTCGACTGTTTGTCAAATATATGCCCTAGACACCAACATTTCTACTTCATTTTTTTCTTCTCCAGAATTTCCTCAAAATTCTTAACACCCATCACATCTCATCTAGCATCCTCCCATGACTACGCTTCCTGTTCCCATGGCAACTAGAGTCTCAGAACGTTCTGCCAGGAAAAAAAATTGCATGAATGTAAAGAGGGGGTCCTACAGATTGCGGATTGAGGGCTGTACTGGTTGGAGCCAGAGGGTCATTAAGTCGTATAACTTTACACAGAGTTCATGCCCTTTTGGCGCCAAACAGACGATTTGAAGGAAAGTGAAAGGATTTCCCTAATAAAAACTGAAGCTTATCAAACTTCTAAGATCACTATACAGACGTGCTCAGTATACCTAGCTAGACTGGGGAACTCCCTATGAAAATCCATGTTTCACGCCCGTAAGTGGCATTGCTTCATTCGAGCAGTAATTCATCAGATTAGTCGAACTAAAATCCATTTAGCAGGTATCAAATTTCGTCAATTAGAAACTCGCAGAGTCATGATGTGTAATTTTGCTGTGCTCTTAGCTTTTCAAATCTTTCAGAATTACAGGTTTCCTTCTGAAAATGCAGGATAAATCTGGTGAATTTCGTTAACCAAATCAGATTGTTGAATCAAGGAGTTGCTCAGGAGCTCTTTGAAAAAATATAGCTATGGCATGTTACAAGGACATTTAACAAAATTAATAAACTGCATGTATGAAAACTTCAATTAATGACTGAGAGAATGAAAATTACTGTACCATAGAGAAGAAGAAACAGGAAATGAATGATAGTGAGGAAGAATAGAGAGACAGAGACAGATAGAAACACAGAGATACGCAAAGAAACATATGGAAACATAGCGTGAGGGGGAGAGACAGACAGACAGACAAATTGACAAATACAGACAGACAGAGACAGACCGAGAGAGACAGAAAGACAGAGGGAAACAGAGAGAGGGGGAGAGAGAGAGAGACAGTCAGGTCCATGGTCAGACACACAGAGAAAGACAGACAGACAGACAGATAGATAGACACAGAAATACAGATAGACAGTAAGAGGCAGACAGAAATACATACAGACATACAGACAGACAGAAAGAGGCAGAGAAAGAGACAGAGGCAGGGCAGGGAGGTGAATCCGCATTCCAATAGAAAAGAGATATATGATTTCTCTTCCAACCCATCGCCTTGGCATTATGTGTAGGAGGAGTGGCTGGGATTTCAAATTCTAGACTTGTCTTGCTGATCAGACAGAGACACCAATAATCCATGTTTAAACAGTTGTGGTTTAAGATTCAAAATCCACCTCAATACCCCACAACAAAGCATAAAAACCCACACAATCTCCCTACCAATGCATCCTTAACCAACCTAAACTATGTTCACACACCGCTATTGTTCACTGTCACTGGGATAAAACTAAAAACGATTGTTGTGATAGTAACCACCACAATGAAATTGATAATATTCCTTGAGACAACGATTTATTACAACGTTTTATTCAAACTCCCAGATAGGTGTGCTCATCGTTATCTGCAATTGAAGTGTGGTTAAATTTCTATGAAGTTATACCAATACACAGATTTGTATTCTTGTAATTATCTTGAATTCAAACTCCTGGAGTAATTTGCAGGGCTTCTCAATGGCTGCAAATGGAATGTGATTACTACTATGAATTTCTATCAAGTATCTCTTTGTCAGAGTAGAAGATTGATATTTCTGTGGCTTTTCTTGTTCACTAGTTCACATTTTTGTGATATCATTTGGAGGGTGGAGCTATTTAAGGACTCAGTAACTTACTAACTTGCACAGGGTGGACAACACCTATTACATTAATGTATCAACTATTAGCATGTCTGTGCTCAGCATTTATAAGCCCTTTCATTTGAGAAGAGGGTGACATAGTGATAATTGCTGAAAATTCAATCATTCATTCAGCAAAATTGTCTTTATTTCAAGTACCGGTAATATTACCTCACAATTAAGATAAATAGTAACATTAATTAGTGAATGCTGAATGAAATAGTTAACAACTATGCACTTTTATAAAAAGTAACAAAGTCAATACAATCAGCAAATGTCGATAATAAAAATACGCTGTTCCTTCTCTTTAGAAATTTTCTTTTTACTTGAACACAAAAGGGATTCCCACTAGTGTATAGGGCATAGAATTAAACACAGATACAAGTCATTACCACACTCGTATTTGAGTGTGGTACCTTTCTTTCCATTTCATTCAAGGTATGTTTTCTTTCAATCTGAAGCGGTGTGTATGAACGGGTGCCAGCAGGGGGCCGGTCCAGCGGGTCTTAAACCGCAACAAGTGTTGTCCAGTGTTTTGCTTACGATTGTTGAACTTGAACTTGAATCAAGCCTGGTATGCTGAGTCAAGAGAAGACAGCATGCAGTCTCCCGCTTCATCAAATAAGGAGGAAAAAAGGCCCTGCTGAAGACGTTTCTCTTTCCAAATGTATTACCTTTTAACTTTTGAGAGGAGAGTCTTTCCCTAACTTTCAATGATTCAATTGTTATAATGAATAGCAAGTCTGTTCTGCTTACTCTAAAATATATCTACTACTTTTACCTCTTATTTAGGACTAGGTCAAGATGGGTACTGCTGTTGAAAAATAAAGATAAAAATAGAAGTAGGCCTACTTTTGTTTTGTTTTTACAGATCTGAGACACCATTATTGGTGTGTGTGTGTGTGTGTAATTGGGTTTTTACAGACGTGTACCAATCAGATATGATTATTTACGTCTGGGGACCGACCTTTAACGTCACCATCCGAAAGATGTGACTCAGTCTCGAACCTGCGTCCTCGGCTGAATGGTAGCCATGCATGGTTCTTAAGTATGGAACTATGGATCAATAAAAAAAACTTTAAAATCTGAATCTCAAAAGGTGATATCAAACCACCACCCTTTTACAAGAGAGACTATTTGTTTAAACACCAGTAGAGCATTCCAAACACAGGTTTACATGAATTCGTGTATTTGTATTGGCAGAGTTCAGTGTCTTCTTGAAGAATAACAAATCAAAAATTGCTCTTTGATTGCAAAACTACAATACCTGCAAAAGTCGACTCCGTCCACAGCCTTTGATGGTAAACTTATCACTGAGAAAGGGAAACTAATCAATACCTCAAAAACTAAAATACAATCTTGCCCAGTAACTACATCACCTAGCCTACAAGAATCCTATGTTTTGTCTGTCTTTCTTTTGTCTTCCTCCTATCTGAACTAATTCTAAACATTTACAAACAGTGCCCTATATCCACTATTTAGAAACACAATCATTTGTTGATTCAATGAACTATAAACAACCTATCTCCTACTTGAACCTTTCTCCTGTTTCTTCAAATGAACTTTCTTTGTTCCCCTGTTCTTTGTCTAAATTCCCCTGATTTGTGCCCCATTTATTTCTTCTTCCGACTAAATATTTCACTTCCAATATTTGTTTCATGCTAGTACCAATTTCTGTGTGTAGATGGTGTATGCTTTATAAAGTGTATTAGGGAAACACGTCATCGTTTAACAATAATGATGACCAATCTTCTTAGCTTCATGAGCAATCAAGCAGAAGTTTCTTTTGTCTCAATAATAACAAAGTTTCTTGAAAACACTTAGTTTTGAAGTGATGACCTTTCCATTTAGTTTCATGACTCATGAGCAATCAAGCAGAAGTGTCTTTTGTTACAATAATACCAACATTTCTTGAAAATACTTACAGACAGGGTTGATGTAAGGTTAATTAAACTGTAAATACAGCCATTATTACCTAAGATACATTTCACTGTTATAGACCACAACGACCCTCCCTCTTTTGAAACCCATATACATGTATACATGTATATACACAACACCAAAAGTGTGCCCCTTCTTTATAAGAGTGATAACCTTTTGTAGACTGAGGGGGTGGTTGATGTTGGAAATTATTCTAGAATGTGCCCCATCTGTTTTGAAAATCCTGGATCTGCCCCTTCTAACCCCAACCCCTTTTTTCCTCTTCCAATCAGTATTAACGCCAACGGAATAACCCCAACCCTCTTTCTCCATCCCATCCTATCCGAACCCCCAATGGGACAATTGAAGACAAAATGCGACCCTCTTTCTTCAACTTATCTCACCACAGCCCCCATATGGGACCAACCCAAACCCTTCTTCTCCTTCCCACTTTCACTTCACCCCCATCATGTTGATTAACCCGCCCACCCTCGTTAATTTTTATGTACCATAAATAGTTTGAAAGTTACTTTGGATGAACGCTGTTCTGTGCTACCTCACACACCTACATCAAAAGATCCAACGCACCTAATTCCTCCAGCCTGGCACCATATGGGACCAATCCTAGCCCTCTTTCTCCACCCCCGTCTCACCCCAACCCCCGTAAGACAAATCAAAGTCAAAGACATCATGGATAGATCAGGGGTATATTTGTGGAGGCAACAGACCGTGAAATATTCCATATTTTCAATAATCAAGTTCCTATTCTTTAGGTCCAACAATGACCGGAGGGACTCTTCTGAAGATCAGTTTCAGGTCCTTGGTTGGTCTCATATCCAGGCACAGAGATTGAAATCTTTCTACATACTCAAAGATTAATCAAGCCTTTCCTCTTCACCAATTACATATATAGATAGGCTGCTCTACAAAATAAAACACTTATGATTTGTTCAAAAGATTTAATCGTTTGTTTGTTTCTTATGCTTCTGCAGCTTTAAAGGTAAAGACCAGTAATGGTCGTGCGATTGCATTGTGAAAGAAACGTTGTGGAATCGATCAGAAAAGGTTGATCATCTAGCATCTAGCATCTGCAAGGTTCTGGAATCATCAAAATGATAAGAAATTTGGCCCATTCTTCGTAAAGTTACAAGCACTATACACAGAAAGATGTATATGGGACTACCCTATATCTCTCACACGACCATGAGAGAAACAAATTTACCAAATATATGAATTAGTAGGCGGTTTCCCGGCAAATTTGTTATCATCATGTATTAGTCAAAACATATTCTTTCACATGATTGGTAATGAGAGCTTCCATTTCATTTTTTGAAATTGGGGCGTTACCAATACTGGTCTTTACCTTTAAGCCTGAAGAATTTAAATCAACGAAAATTCCTCTCACAGAAAGTGCATTTGCCATTATCGTTACCATCATTATTGTTGATGATTATGAAATCCATAATTCCCATAGAAAAAATGTGGCATGTGACTTGTGACTTTTAGGACTTTGTCCTATTTTTTTCATTAATTTATCAAACATGCCTTTAACTTACAACGCATCTTGAGAATGTCCCCCAAATGCAAATCAAAACATCTAATACTGATAATATCGTTATGATTTCAGTATTCCCGACTCTGGGAGCAAGGCTAGGACCCGCCCCACACATCTGGTTCTGGTTTGATCTGGGGTGAGATGTAGAGGCCGATCAGGATGTCATGTTCTCAGGCAGGGTGACGAGAGACAGTTTAGTTCATAGGGCACCCTGTGGACCAGCTTCCCTCTTCGATTCCTACCAACTTGTCCTCTTTGATCAGTTCAAATTGGCATGTAGTCCCACTTGTATACAATGGTGTTTGTAATTAAGCCATGAGAAGGATTAAAATCAATTTTGAATCAGTACGACGATTAAATCATGTCTTTAAAGTTTTCTTACACAGCAAAATGATGGAGATAGACAGTTTAGTTCATAGGGCACCCCATGAGCCTTCCCTCTTCGATTCCTACCAACTTGCCCTCTTTGATCAACTCAAATTGGGATGTAGACCCACTCATACACAATGGTGTTAGTAACTAAGCCATGAGAAGGATTAAAATCATCTCTGAATCAGTATGACGATTAAATCAAGTCTTTTAAGTAATTTTGTACGACGAAGGACGAGGAGATACAGTTTTGTTCACAGGGCACCCTAAAGACCTCTTTGATTTATAACAGCTTATCCTAATCGATCATATCAAAGACAGTCCCACTCATGCACAATTGTGTTAGTAATTAAAGACTCGACAACTATATTGGGAAACAGTATCAAGTCTGATTCAGTATGATGATTAATCCAGATCTTTTCAAATAGGGTTAAAGATGAGAGAGGGTTTGGGTTAAAATGGCATCATGTAGACATTCTTGATTGTTATAAAAGTTTTATACTGTAAATGTTATGTCCTAATTAATCAGATCCAGTACAATTGAAATTTATATGTATAATCCTACGCGTATACAATGATGTTTGTGATTAAGCCACTGCAATCAAGTATACATGATGTAGTCCCAGTCATGCGAAATGGTGCTGGTAAATGCGCCCCAAGCAACGAAGCCTGCCTCATGTCTCACTCATGCACGGAGCGAGTAATAAAGCCTCTGGCTTTATATCAAGATAATAATCAATCCAAAATCAGAGTGATGATTAATCCGAACTCTTAAAAAGTGTTTTCTCACAAATACGATGTTCTGAGCGGTTATTGCCACAAGATCAAAAGTTAGAATACATGTATGCCAAAAATAGAAGTTCATAGAGTCAACAACATAAACATCTGAAAGATATTACAGTACTTAAATGGCTAGCTATACTATTTTGCATTATTTTAAGGAGAATGTCAAAACAAGATTCTGTTGTACTCTTCATCCTCATCATGGAACAAGCGTTCAAAATAAAGGAGGGTCACTGTCAATTTAAGAGGGTCATCCGCCCTTGGATCCCTGTCACCATTTAGTCTATAGGCCAATCAAGAACAGCCACTCTTGTAATGGTAGCTTTTAAAAGAGTCAGGGAATCCAGAAAATGCAGTCTTTGCAAATCCTAAAATTCACGAACCCCAGTTACCATTTAGACCCGTCTATCGGACCATCATTCACCAAAAATGAGTCTACAGCAACTTCACGGTTGACTGGGAAAGTCAAGGGGTCCAGAAAAAATGCAGAGTCTTCGCAAGTTCTAAAATCCAAGGGGCTTGGGGCTTTACCTCTTTGCCATCAAATGACAGTAAAGAGGAAGTCAAGCATTACAGAAAAACTCTGACAGCAACGGCAAAGCAGCCTGGCTTTGGTACAGGTTACCATGGTAACGCATACACATAGAACGTGGCTGTCGCAACTTCTCTGATGAACGAAAAACTTCCTGTCCAGGAAAGTCCAGATGTTCCGCTCTGTCATATTTTTTTCTTTCTGAGGATTTAAGGAGATTACGGGTGTAGTGAAGGAATCCATCTCACGTTTGATCCTGGAAATTGGAAAGTGTGTAGTTGACTTTGGCCAGGGTAAATATTTGATGAATTTTAATGTTCGTGAGGCTGACTTTGTGCCCTTAAAAGAACTTTGTCAGGATGTGGAAATTTGATGAGGTTTGGGGGAATTCCTGAAAGGTTAGGAGATTTTGAGGTTACAGCAAATGTCCTGTCGATAACCTAAAGATAGGATTTTAATGTCAGTCTGGTAAATGTTGCCTCAAATATAAAAATCTTAATATTTCCTTTTACACAACAAACAAATTTGAATTGAATTATGGGTGCTTAACACTCTCAAAAGGTCATTAACTTTGTGTTAGATTACGACCTGACCTTGTGGCTCTAAACAGACGCTATACAACTTTACATGCATTCACAGAATATTAAAGGCACACTGTCCTACTTGTAGCTACTTGCTCCCTCTATATAGAAAACTTCCCAAATCGGTGCCTGTTGGTCTCCCATGATCCTCTTTTTCTTATGTTAAATGAGAGCTGAGTTAATGAGATAGCCACCTGTCACAGTGACCTCGAAGGCTCACTGGGTGGTCTAATCCCTTCTTGCTGAAGTAGTAAAGCCTCCCTTTAAAGAATGGTACATGTATGTCCACAAAGACAACTTTGAACTACCGGTACAGGTACTGCAAATGCCGAAACAAAGCATGTAGTCATTTGGTGAAACTTTGCACTGTAGAAGTGAGGCATGTACACCAAATCATGAACTCATAAACTCTCGGAAGTTTGGGGCATGATATGATATTCTGAAGGATGAAAATCTTAACAATTCCTTCCTTCTCATGAGTGACAACCGATTCAATGAAATCGATGGCCCTGATTGGTTCCGTCAGATGGACTTATTAGATTAGGTCATTCATTCCGTTTCACAGTAGGACACCAGTTTAACCAGGATCTAAGATCAAGAACTGACCGACAGGGAAACTCTTCTTTTTTTTTTCTCGATTTGGATAATCATATCGTTTTTAATGTAATTTCTTATTTTATTGATGTGCCACAAAAAGTGGACCCTGTTTTGCTGTCCACTATTGTGATTTCCTAAGTTCCCTTCTTGATAAAAAAATTGTTTTCACTTTTCAGTAATAACGGACATCTTAATAAATGATTGGGTGAAAAGCCCTAAAAATGTTGTCTCCACTCTTTTCTCTCCATTGCAAAATGATAGAAGCCATACATGTACATGTATGTCCTAACAAATTGATAAAATATAAAAACAAATACCTATAAAATATAAAAACAAATATCAACATTTTTGCCTGCATCAATTCAATCTCAATACATGTAGGCCTACATTATGTGTAGTTCAAGGGGCTTCAATATTTTGTATACAGCTTTGGTGAATAACTTTGAAAAGATATCTACAATGATTGGATATTTATCATAAACGTTTAGGAGTGAGTGACTAAAAGTACTACAGGTCTACATGTATTTCTATCCAAGTGTTCCCACAGATACAACTTGTCCATCACTTTTTACAGAAGACATTTTTAACAAACAGAATATAGGCCTTCAGACCAAAGTCCATGATCGACACTAGTAGTAGCCTGCCAAAACCCTGTGAACGATTTATGAATTAGAAGGTCAAATGTAAGAATAATATCCCCGCCCCGATATTATTCAACCCTGCACAACAGGTGTGAATCCATTTTGATTTAAAACAATATTTTGATTATGGGGTGCATTGAGCGTGATTTGTTTTCATAGCTTGAAGTTGAACCCTATATATTGCAAGGTCAACCATCACTATCTCACTCTACTTTTTCAATTGTATGCATGCGTATCGATGACAAAAAGTTATTCACAAAATTGTATAAACTAATTTTTCTATGAATCCTGACAAATCATTGCTCGTTGCTTGTTTTGCAAACTGACATGTACATGTATGTATACACATCTATGCTACTGAAAGTATTGAAGGTAATTGGTTCACAAACCAGCAACAGAGCTGCGGTCCACTGCCCGCAAGAAGGCAGGGCTGTCAACTTTTGGGAACTGCTTGGAGGGAGATTTTTTTGTGGAGATATTATTAAGTGCCAAATCCAGCCAGCCGCTGAATTTATAAGCGGAAAATTTCGCAACGACTCAGCCAGCCACTGAAAAAGCAGGGGGGGGGGGGGGGTAAGAGCATTTTCATAAACCGGGAGATTCTACATAATTGGCGGGAGAGCGGGAGGAAGGCGTGGTGGCGGGAGTCTCCCGCCACGAGCTATTGGGGCGGCGGGAAAATGAGCGTGGTGGCGTGAGACTCCCTCCAAATGCGGGAGGGTTGACAGCCCTGAAGAAGGCTGTAACAGCTATATATTATCAATGTCAGAAATGGCCTTGTTGCTGGCAGCCGACGAAGAGTGTGTCAAAGTTCAAAGAAAATGAACTCACTAGACAAGAAAGACTTGTATTTGAAGAACTTTCATCTGCAAGTGCACCACTATATAGAAACCACTCTAATTAATGTTCTCATTCTTTACATGACAATCAAGCATTTGCACCACAAAGTCGAAAATAACAACAAGCAAAGAAACGACAGAGACAAACATTTCACGCGCGATATACGCGAAAACTTACGATATTGGCAGCCCGCTTCGCCGTTGAGTCTAGACCAGCCGTGGCAGCACTTGTATTTTGTCTCGTAAGTCCTCTCGTACACAATGCGATACGACGTGTAGTAGGCCGTTCTGCAATACGAATCAAATAGTAAATCCGTTAGTTTTTATGATTTAGAGATAATACTTAATAATGACAGAATCAATGAACTTAAGAATGCATAGGGACATGCCACAATATATACGGGTTTGTGTAAGAAGGGATCGGAACGTTCAGAAAACTTACTTTTCGCCGGGATTTCTTGGTACAAAAAGTACAGCTGAAGTTGAGCTCCAGATTAACCTTAATAGTCTCTTCTACGGCTATTTGTATTTCCACGTTTTCGTTTGTATCGTGTTAACATTTGTATTAATGTTTGTTCTTTGGTAAGGTTGTTTAAACTTGCATAACATTAAATTTGTGAAAACATTTGTTTACTTATATTCATTTATCATGAGCGAAGCATGATTATTCATGATACGGCTCTGTTTATAAATTTCCAAAAAATGTCTAACTACTTGAATAAAACTAACTTTGCCTCGCGAATAAATCCACCTGCAACGAACAAAAAAAAGTGGTATCGGTTCCAAAAGTGCGATTTTGTCACCATAACCCCGCCCCCCTCCCCCCAGCCCTCTTTCTCCAAAAGAAGAAGAAGAAGAAGAAGAAGAAAGGTTAAACATGTAATCCAATAATCAACCGAATGTTGTGTAAACATCTTTTAGTCATTTCCCACAGAGTAATTGATTTACCTAAACATGGAAACACCGAAAACTACAAAAACTGAAAAAGCGGGCTACAAGAATAGAGAACATCAACATTTCCGCACGGCCCTTTGATGTCTTTTTTTTTTTTTTTAAACTTGAGTTAGGACGCTCCAAATTTTGTACTCTGTCATCAAGTGCACAAACGGAGACAAAAACTAAATTGTAATTCGGTTTTGAGGTGTCCACTGAACAAATTAGAGGCCTTGAACTTAAAATTGAGGGCCAGGAGGTATACATTGGCCAAAAGAAATGACCCTTCTAAATTAGTTCTTGCCTAGATCTTCCGAAATTAGTAGTGGACCTTGCTAACAGTTTTCTTTTTTCTACAGAAAACAGTAGAGTACAACGGCTGAGTCACTGAGATATAGATAGAATAATATGATCTCCTTAAACATTTTTTTTTAAATATTCTCTTCGTTTCCTTCCAGATTTCGATTTCAGTTTCAAAAAGGCGACTTTTAAGATGTGTGATTAGAATGACTACTAATATGAATAAATATATGCCTGTTATTGTTTTAATTTGAACTGACCATCTATTCATTTTTTTGTCTTTTCCTCTTCCAATAAGAACAGATCCCGGTTCTTTTTAATATTATTATTATTCCTTTACACTCTCTTCTTGTTAAAATCCTTTCTCTGTTCTTCTCTTATCATCAACCTTTTATTGCATTCTTCATCTTCTGTACTTTTTCGGGTTTTTTTTTTTTAATCCTGAACCCTTGGCTTGTCACCATAATAAGAAATGTATTTATTCAGAATACAATATTTCCTTTGTGTCACTTCGAATGCACCTGAAATAATTATGAGAGAAAGAGTAGCCCTTAATCAAAATGGCGACCAGTGGACCCCTACGACGGCAAACGTGACAATGTGAGCTTTAAATCCTAGTCCCACGCTGACAATTTCATGTTACCCGCCACGTCGAGCTTATTAGCGGAAAATTTACACTAAGCGTTTGAGGCTATTAAAACATCAGGTGCTCGTCAATGTTAATGGCACGGTCGCTTTGCAGTTAGTTTCTGATTGATAAACTGTCTGCCCGTTTTCATATCACGTTCATATCACGGACAGTATCGTGGCTAACCAAAGATGAAACGATATGAGTCATTAATTCGTATTCCAGACGATACAAAAATATATGTTTGACAAGAAGCTCTAAATTAATCCTCACACATCCAGATGTACATGTCCTGACAAAAAGTTGTTTCATTTTATTTGTCACGCACAATATTTTTCATTTATGATACTACAAACTTGCCTTCATGGCCACTCTTGTATTTTTTTTCTTCTTCTTGAATGTGTTACTGACGTATATGTAGACAATTTTACTTTGGTTATTAATTTATTATACAAGGTAAAGTCTAGTTTATATAACCTAATTAAAACGGGAACATGCTTATTAAGTTTTCATTTTTTCATATCATAAATACGAGGTTAAGCCCATGACCTGTGTCACTATACATCTCAGATCGAAGCATCCCCTTCCCCCTGGCCCTTCCTTTATCTATATATGCCCGTATGCCCATAATAACTAAACCATATACTTTATCATCCGGACTATATTTCATTTCCCTTTAATTTTCATCTTTTTCACCGCACATAATTTTGATTTTCCCTTTAATCGATCCCATCACCCACTTCCTCTCTCAAGGGCGTGCTTCTGCCCCGTCGAAATGTCATTCACCAAACTGAACTCAGATCCTTCATGCAAACCAAGCCCCGATTTAGCAACAGCTTGCCAAGATTCTGTAACCCGTCGGTTGAATGCAACATCGCATTCTTCATCGACATGTACCGGTTTAACCGCATGGGCGAATCCAGAAGGAATCCCCCTCCCTCCAGAAAATATTAAATCGGGGAAACAGCATTCCCCAGGGTGTACCATGTTCCCTTTTAACCGTTTAGCATTGGCCGAATCTGGGGAAACGCGTTATTTTCCAGCACTGAATTCCTTTTTATCCATACACTGTAGCTGAGTTCACGAAGGGGCCGCCGAGGCTGCCGAGGCTGCCCCCTCCCCCCCCCCCCCCCTCTTTAAGAAAGAAAAAAAGTAAGTCGAGGTTAACGGTAACTACCTTCATCCCAACCCTCCGCTGAGCAAGACATTTTGGAAGGGAACTCACCCCCCCCCCCCACATCCTTAAAAAAAAAAATCGAATATAAATTAATTTTATTGATCGTAAAATATTTTCAGTCAGATAATTAGTGTCTGTTTTTTTTTTTTAATTTTCAAGCCTATTACCATTTTGTTCTGTTTTGTTTTTTGTTATCACTTTACGACGATCAGCCAAACAGATATGAGGGTCGCTGTGAGACTGAATTGAGAGATGAATTTGACAGCAAATGTATAGGTCTAGAAGCTGAGAAATATAATAGGCTTAGAAACTTGATGAGTTATTGGGACTGACGCGACTTCACATCCAATACACTTGCCCCACATTGTAACACATCCATATCGGGTTCTCGCTGTCAGACCCTATCAGCCGGCATGCAGCCCACGTGAAAGAAGAAGGTCGCTCAGCGGCCGGTGGATGCGCTTCCTCGCCCAAGCTTCCGCGTGAAGGAAGCTTGCCTCAGCCATACGAGGAAGCCATGTGCTTCCACTAATCAGGATGTGATAGATCGGATCTCATGACCGAGGGGCCAGGCTCAAGAACAGTGTGGATTAAAACGGAATATAAGGTTTCTATTTAGAGATTTTTAAGAAGAAAGGGAGATTAAAGTAAACCGGGAAAGTAAACCACTCGCAATTATCATGGACCCTACCTTCTATACTAGAGCGAATTGCTGTGACGTACGTGTCAACACACCTTTATAGGCGCTAGGCATATCTAAACTAAGCTAACTCAGTTGAGAAAGGTTTAATCAAGTTTCCAACTATTTAATGCCAAGACTTTAAAAAGAAAGTTACATCTATCTCTCGGATTTTCATAAAATACCGCAGTGCACATGCAGTCCTCTTATTCTTAAGCAGTACTTGTAAGCATGCAGTAGGTTAAGGTTCAAGAATAATGGTTGAATTAATTTACATGTTCCTAATCCTTCATTAACATAATTTTTATTAAACATATCCTTCGAGAAAAAAAACAGAGCATGTGATTAAAACCGTTACAACGTAAATCTTGTAATCAACATTTAGCCTACGTTGTACAAAATGTCTGCACTCTTTAAAACGGTGGTTTCTTTTCCTTCCAGTCTTGCCTCTGTTTTCCTTCTAATCTATCATCTAAAATTCTTCACCTCTCCCCTCCTCATACTTCCCCTGTCCGTTTACCCGTTTCTTTCATGCTCACCCCGGGCTCACCCTCCCCCTCCTCTCCATTACCCCTTCCACCCCATCAGCTCATATTATAAACCCTCATTCCCCTACCACACCCACCATTTCCTCCCCCATGTCAGTTCCAATGCCACCCCTAAACCACCCACAACATGAAAAAGAGGGAACTTCGTTACCCCCTTATCAATTTCCGAATCTTGAAAGTACAAACTGAATAACCATAGGAAACGAATGGCTTATAATCTAGTTCAGAAGAGGAAAGGATCTGCCCAGTTTTATTAAATCGTTATGTGATTAAGTTGAGTGCCAGAATGTTACCCTTTAAATTCGCAGAATGATAAGGTATGTACTTTAAAGTCTGAGCGTGTATCATAGTGATACAAAATTATTGGCTTTTCTTCGAGAACGAAAATTTAACTGATGTTCTCCAATGTTTCAAACAGCGGTATTCAGATAAATAAGTCTTTTGACAACCGAGCTTACAGTTCGCACATGTCTTTTGTGTAAATTTACTTTGGACCAATCAAAGTTAAATGCTTTGCGCATGCGTAGAACCGAAATGCACCTGTCGAACGTATTATATCGTAATGCGCGTTGAAGAAGCCTGCATGAACAAATCTTTTTGAAATAATTCTAACGTAAATTTTCCGTGAACAATATGAAATGATAAAAACATATACATCGATTAGCAACTTGAATGGTTTCTAAAAGAAAACAAAAATTTAAAAAGTGACTTTTGAGTATTCTTAGAAAAAAAATCTTACCTTCTTTCGTAGCCAACACACCACTGGTTCGAGTATCCACAGTTTGGTCTCCATACTTTCACCATACGCGTATATGATCGTGTGCACGGTCTCCGATGACCGGCCATCGATAGCTCTTGGTACGGACATGTATTAGGCCTGGAAAAGGAAAAAATAAGAGGGAAGGTTTAGTAATTTGATAATAAATCTGAAATATATCTTATTCTTTTTTGTTCGGAGTGAGAAAATATTACGTATCAGGTGAATAATAAAATATACATATTAATATGAAATTAAGCATTGTGATGAGGAAGAGCCTTAGAAGCTTAGTGATGACTAAAAAGTCTCAAATAAATTTAAAAAACAGGAGAAAAGTGAAAAGGACTGTCATGAATAAATGACTGGGGGAGTGTAAAAATAGAATGATCATTGAGTCGTGAAAAATGGAACTGCAAGGAAAGAATTGTACGGGACTTGGAGAAGGTGAAGATGAAGAAGAAAGAAAAGAAGGAGGGAGGGGATAAGCAGAAGCAGAACACGAAAATAAAGAAGAAGGTAATGGTGACGATGCAAAATAAGAAAAAGAAACGGCCGAAGAAGAAGAAAAAAACGATGCATGAGGACGAGTATATTTACAAGAAAAATATTTATGAAATTGTCAAATTAAGGTTTCCATCCACTTGACTCGTCATTCGTGACACCGTGTTTTATTATCCTCTTTCATCCATCTCCTCCACGCATCGTGATATAATTTAAAGATTGGTGGCCCTTAATAGAGACCCATTAGTGATTCTCGGCATGGGGCGGCCACTCATCAGAACGTCTAATTCACACCATCGTGCGTCGGAATCGACAACGGAATGCTAACAATAAACTCTCTCTTCTATATAATGGAGTTTACAGATAGCACATGGTACAAATGACCCCAAATATCCACGGATCTTTTACACATGGAGAAGTTCCACTTTGAGCATATTAGAATAATAACTGCCAAAGTCCTAGATGTGCTTCATGAATACCTTTTGTTTGCCCTCTTGAAAAGAATACTTCCACCTGCGTATCATAGAATTTTCCGTTGGTGCAAAAATGAATAATGTTACATAACTTTCATGAGCGCATTTCCAGTATTCATCTCTGTGGGTTTTACCGTTTTGGTACAAATGACCTTTTTCTGCCCATGCGCAGATTGTATGTGTAAACTCCCTTATTGATGGAAGAGGAAAATCGGTGAGAGGTCATTGTCAAATGCGTCATACCATTTCGTCTTCTGTTTTAGATTTTGACCGCGGATTCAAAAGCGAAAGTTTTGAAAATTAAGGTTGGGTTTCTTCAACAACAAACCCACACCCACAACTAGCCCCGCTTCCGCATCCGCCCCCTCCCCTGCATCTTCTAATTATGTTTGTTTGTTGTTATTTTGTTTTTGTTATGTACCAATACTATTGATTATTTAATGCTTTATTTATACGATTTACTTATCTTGAAGATCAACAAAATAAAGCATAAAGTAATTTTTCTAAAAATAACCCTTTTATATTTCACGAATAGCTAAGCAATGCGTGGTATCACGTGACAGGCGACGTGTCTCTTTGTTCAGCAGACGACACCTCAATATAAATCAAGGTCTAGAATAAATATTGGCGGGAAATTAATCCTATTAGGGACATCACATGCATCTATGAGGTCATTTGAGACAGGAATGCCGACAGAAACTTACATCCAGGCATTCCTTTATGGAAACTTTAAAATTATTTTAAGAGTTCTGTTGATGTATGTATGGTGTCGAGTAGAGATATTTGAGGGTGTATTTCTATAATGTTGCCCTTGAGCTTTATTCAAAGAAATGGCCAAATTTCTCTAATGTTTGAAAATAGACATATTAAATTGTATTCATAAAATGGGTTGGTATTATGGTAAGAACACTTTCATATTTGTTTCTAAAGCAGCTAAAACGTGTTGTCTCTTTCTCTTTTCCATCTTTCTTTCCTCTCCTTCCCCCCCCCCCCTTTTTTTTTTTTTCATTTTCAGAAAGTTATGATAAAGGTCCTTAAAGTGACTACGCGTAAACGAATATTCATTGAAGAAGGCCTACACTGCAACCATGGTTGATTAGAATAGGCGTAATTGACGTTACTTATGCACTATTTTTATAATCTTGTATAGATTGGAAATTATTCTTTATATTTTGCTCTTTCACAAAAAGATTTGATGAAATATGGAGTGAAGATGCTAGAAAAGTGATATCTTTGGAAAGTGCACTATGGTAGGAGTTCGATGACTTCCCTCGATCCTACACCAGACAATAAAATAATAGTATTATCCATTATAGAGGCTTTTAGCCCTAATTATATCCACACTCAGATAATCTTTCTCTATTTAGGGCTATTTATCAGCACGCAGGGAGATAGTATACTATCAGCATGTGCGTGGTGTAACAGTTACAGGTGCACTTCCTTCCGGTATAGTTCGATTAATTGGTTTCATATGAATAATTTACGCTGACCATTGTTCTACCATGTCTGCGCTCTGTAGAAGTTTTATACACAACATCAGCACCGATATACATGGCGCCAAAAAATATTGTCTGCCAACTAATTACGACATTTTTAATGGTCAAAGGACATTTGCCACTCTCAACCCAGGGGGTGTACATAACTGTCTGTGTACCTGGTACAGGAAGCAATTCTTTGTACATGACTGTCACGCGCTACATGCACATTGAACAGTCAGCTAGAGTTCAGTCGGTTAAAAGTTTTGTAGGCACCTTGAGTATACATCAAAATGGATAATCACAAACGCATTATGGTCGTTTTCGTTATCTATCTATTATATTTTAACATTATGAAGATACATATGCTATGAGACCGTTTACAGAATGGCATTGAAGAGAATAAACATTATGAAACTTTGCGAAGACCCCTAACATTTATCATGAAACTATGTTCAAGAATACCGTTGAATTAGAGAGCCATCCTACAGCTTTTCGACTTGAACTCATCAGAACAAACGGAAAGAATGAAAGAAATCCGAAATCTTCCATTTTCACATAATTCAAGAATACAACATTAATAAAAACTTTGTATTTCATTTACATTTAGAGTTTCATCTGTTCACGGCTCCCTTCTTTTGGCACCTACATGTACGTAAGTTATTTATTTCATGTTCCAGATATTGAGTCCAGTTATCATACTTTGAATAAATATTTCCATTTTCAAAGAAATTTAAACTTTCATTTTTTCTATCAAACTGAAATAACGGTGCGTCACCGGGAATAGATGTAATAACGATAAAGATCAGTATCAATACGATCCTTAGCACCTCTTATCTATCGTCTCCTTGTCCCAATCTCATGTTAAATGATTCGATTTTTATATTCCTTCCGTGTTCATGACGATGTGCGCGATAACATCCGAGTAAAACCTCATTTTCAGAGGCGAAAATGAAAGATGGAGAGCGTGAAAATGTTAGAATAGTAAGATAGTTTGACATTTTCTTCAGACACGCTTCCATCAGCGCCCACGTCTGTCATTGATTCGCTGCTACTTGATGAGAAACGCCGATACGGCGCTTCGAATACCACTCAGGGACAAGCTAAAAATAGCCCCCGTTCAATTGGGAACGTCCGTTTGGTAGTTGACTGAGATGCAAAAGCCTTGTTAGTAAGGGGTTAAGTATACAGACTAACACATGGCCGCCGCATGCAGGCAGGCATCGTCTGTATCACCGGTGACGAGCTTCATGTAGTCTTGGCTCGATTCTGAGTCTGTGATTGCAGTATAACGGCTTATTCCTCTTAAACATTTTTGTTGTACAACGCACTGTTTTTGTTGTCATTTTTAAAATTAGGTTTACATTTGTTGGAATAAATTATCATATTTCCATAGTTATATCACTATTATTCGGTAAGTAATTTCGATCGCAACATTCGCTGAAATTTACCTCTGTGTTGAAGTGCTCTCGGTTACAAGTTTCAGTAGTACAAGTACGAAATCTACATCTACTAACATAGGAGTACCAGCCCCCCCCCCCTTTTTTTTTTCTTCTCCAGACCCCACCTTCGTCGGAAGCTACCGCCGTGCATATCAACAGCCAATGGTCATGGCAAGGAATCACCGTCCCTGGTCAGATGGATTTCAAGGTCTACACCCACCCCGTAACTTTTCGAAATCATCACTGATGACTGCAAGGCTGGAAAACCGAGACAGCTTTGGGGGCTCGAGGGCTCCGGTAACGGTTTGGGGGCTTTCACAGCGCCGACACGCCACGCCTCACCATCCATCGTTCCCCCCGCCTGACCGACCCGCGTCCGTGATGATGACCGCATCTTGTATTCCATCCCCTCAAAGGAAACAAGACAAATTTCCGAAGACTTGATGAAAGGGAAACTCAATATCATGAGGAATCTCCACGGACCTTAGTGAATAAAGCAAAGAAGCATAACAAATCTATCCTTTTTGGCATGGGATCAAAAGTGTTCTCTGATTTTGTCCGTGTGGTTTGATGCGAAAGAGATAATAACCCGCAAAGTTGACATTTAGAAAGCCGCATCTTTTATAATATATTTTTTTGTTAAAGGTTAAGGTGGGAGAGTCATTGGCCTGTGTCAAGCAGCTGTTATCTATTTGCTAAAATGTCCCGAGTGTAGATTTAGTGAATAGCAAGGCCAAGAGATGTATGACTGCAATTTCATGATCGTATATTGTCTTTCCTTCCCTCTCTGTCTTTCTTTCGTACCCATCCTGTCTATCGCCCACACCCCTCCCCTGCCTCTCTTTCTTTCTTTCTTCCCATTTATCTATCTAACCACATACATGAACTTTGTAGTTACCATCATAAAGATCATCTCCACTTCATTGTGTATGCATAATCTTCTAGTCTTACAATATAGCACTTCTAATAATAAAAGATATCGGGGGAAAAACAGCGGCTGTGATTTTATTTAATAAAATCAGCCTTTACTTGGCCAAACTTTTTCAGCCATCAGTTTGGGTACTTAATAATGGTGGCAATCGCATTTTCCTTATTGTATAGCGTTTACACCAGGAAATAATAATTTACAAACCCTACTGTGCATCTATTTCAAAATACTAAAGTAAATAGAGAAAGACCCAATACATGGTAAAAAAAATTACAAGTTCCTTTTTCCTGCACAACTACAATAATAAGGATGTTTTTGCAGACAAACAATATTTGCTGTTTCAAACCGGAAGTGAAACTTCACTGTCTCCGATCACATAGATGAAATGGAGGCAAGAGACATGAGAGATGGAGAGAGGTGATGTTTCAAGCGAAGACAGGTTCGAGACCCCTTGAGGAATCGCATCACATCACAATAACAACAACAACACATGCCGCCCCAAAACGGGCTCAAGTGTCATTCTGTGACTAAGTGTCTGATAATTCATGTCTCTTAGCTTCGTATGATCAAGTGTTATTGACTACTTCAGTGTGATATTCTTCTCTTCTTTTCAGTAACGATTACGTTCCATATTTTGTCAATGTGAATTCTCGATGTATGATCGATTTAGTTGACGCATTTGCAATAATTTTCACTCACAACTTTACAGATAACTTTTGTGTTCTCTATTGGTGATGGAAAAGGAAAATAACACAAAAAGGTTATATTTTTATTTTTGACAATGCAAGGGATTTAGTTAATTTCCGTTGTTGCTACTTCTGCTCGCGTTTTTCAGTGTCTGAAATTGAAGTATAGGCAATGGTCTAATCAGTACAAATATTGTGTAAATTCTAGACCACCCCTTCTCACTCAAAACTACCTCAGCGCATAATAAAGAGAATTACAGAGAAAATGAAAACTTTGAAAAGGGGTTTTATTAATATCCCAAACTCGGTTGCTTATACACCTAGTCAGCCTCGAGGCAAGGATATAGGCCTACAAGCCAACTGCAATCGTGCATAATCTCAGCCATCGGCCATCATTCTCAATTCTCACCTCTCAGGGAAAGTGACTGAGCCTCGAATATTATATGTGTCAAGGTTCATCGATTCAAGATCGCCAGAAGAATTGTCACACCGATGTCGAGTCACGGCCAAGGTGTATTTATAGACCCTAGCTCTCGACCGGGATATATCGGGTGCTCATCAAAAAGATTTAGTAGCCCGCGAGACCAGACAAACCTCGGGCTCATTTATAGTCTCACAGAAGCACTAAATCAGGAACTCTCACAGTGACGCGAACTTTGGACTCATTTACTAAAAACCAAAATTTCGAGAGACAGGTTTGAATCGTGATTTGTTAAAAAAGAATTAAGATTCATAATAACTTTTACAATTCATGGCCCGTTTTGAATTTCAAGGGAAAAAAAATCAAAAACCCCAAAGTATATGATACAATATAAAAAGTGGGCATTTAAAAGGACTTATACCGTATTGAAATGGTTTTTAAGAAATCATTGCGCGTTTTTCAGTTCAAAGTACCGACAAGATTATCAAAAGTAGCAGATGAGATTTTATTTCTTCGGTCGAGTAGGTACACTACATTCTTTACTGCTTATATTAATCAATAATATTGCATATCATCAACCCCCCCCCCCCCCGCCATGTTTATGACAAATTTATTTTCTTCAAATATTTAGAAATTGTTGTTTTTCATTCATCGAAATAAAATTGATACTTCGAATAAATGCATCCAGAATGGTACGGATTACAATCATTGTAAATCAAAATACACCCAAAAGAAATTCATGCAACAGTGCCACGCAGTAATAAGACGTGAGCTTGAAAACCAACCCCGCAGGTATATAGGGACCCACATCGTCGAAAGCTGCGATAGCATCTCCGATGTTCCACAACCAGAGCTCGTTATCGCCCAAGATCTAGCGGTCATTACCTCCACCACGGTGTCATCAACGTCAGTCTGTTATTCGACCCACCACGAACTCATTGTCTAGATGGAAAAGAGACGAGGGGATCGAGGGAGCGACATTCTTGCGATGGTATCACGACAAATTTTTCTGATGGAATCTCCAAGTCTGCGGCTAGGTTGCTTTTGCAAGGGATCCTGATGGGACAAGGAAAAAGGTGCTCTATAAGGTAAGCATCATCAACGTCTGTCTGTCATTCGACCAACCACGGACTCATTGTCAAGATGGAAACAGAAGAGGGGATCGAGGGAGCAACATTCTTGTGATGGTATCGCGACAAGTTGTTCTGATGGAATCTCCATGCAAGTCTGCTTTTGTAAGGGATCTTGGGATAAGGAACAACTAAAAAGGTGAATATCAACGTCTGTCTGTCATTCGACCTACCACGAACTCATTGTCTAGATGGAAAAGAGACGAGGGGATCGAGGGAGCGACATTCTTGTGATGGTATCACAGATTTGTTCTGATGGAATCTCCCATCTTTAGTCTGCGGCTAGGTTGCTTTTGTAAGCGATCTTGGGACAAGGAACAACTAAAAAGGTGCACATCATCAGCGTCTGTCTGTCATTTGACCAACCAAGAACTCCTTGTCTAGATGGACAGAGAAAAGGGAATCGAGGGAGCGACATTCTTGTGATGGTATCGCGACAAATTGTTCTGATGGAATCTGCAAGTCTGTGGCTAGGTTGCTTTTGTAAGGGATCATGGGACAAGGTGCTCAAAAGGTAGCATCACCAACGTTCGTCAGTCTGTCATTCGACCTACCACGAACTCATTGTCTAGATGGAAACAGAAGAGGGGATCGAGGGAGCGACATTCTTGTGATGGTATCACAGACAAATTGTTCTGATGGAATCTCCAACTCTGCGGCTAGGTTGCTTTTGTAAGGGATCATGGGACAAGGGACAAGGTGCTCAAAAGGGTAAGAATCATCAACGTCTGTCTGTCATTCGACCAACCATGAACTCATTTCGGGTTCTGGGGGAAGGAGGGGATGGGCCACATTCTTGTGATTGTATCAAGTCGTGTCGCAGATGAAATCTTTCCAAGTCTGCGCTAAAGGTGCTCTTGCAATGGAGACGAGAGACAATAGGGTGTTGCAAAAAAGGAATATGGACAACCTGGATTTTTACACTATTGTAGTGCAAGTTGTTATATGTTTCAAGAACAACTTTCATCTATTTCATTTCATTTATTTATTTCCACGTCAAGATAAAAACAATATGATACAATCTTCAAAATACAAACATATATAAGAGAGATATCTGAAGTGAGAGGATCACGAAAAGCACATAAATGGCTTGTTAAAAATGATCCTCACTTCTGTACACTAATCTTCTGAAACCTTGTTTGGATTCAATATATATTATGGTACACCCTGTACCACCATACATAGATCATCTACGGAGCAGAGAGATATATAGTCAAGGGCTGCAATGGAGAACCAAAATCATTTTATAGCAAGTTTCTTTTTTTGTTAGACAGTAATAAAATTCTAGAAATTGTTAAGAATCTGGACGAAACTTGACCCGACAATGGCAATCTGACTTGATCGAGGGGCGGACCGCAAAACCTTTGTTTTCCCTGAAATGTTCTACCCCAGTCACACCGCCCACCCGTCACCAACCCGACCGACAAAATCAGGGCCCTGTTTCATAAAACTTGTTGTCCATTAGAAATAGTAAAGTTCCAAAACAATTTGCTCTCAGCCAATAAAATGTCATGATTTCAGTAGCTTATAACAGGTGTTGTAACTTGTTCTTGATAATAAGTTTCATGAAACAGGGCCCTGGGCCATTCAGGGTAATGTAGTAGTCGAGTGGTTTCAACATTTGACTGGAAATGCAAAGGTCATAGGTTCGAGCTCCGGTGAGGCACTAGTGTCATTTGGAAAGACATTAATTCACAATTGCCACTCTATACCCATGTTTTTTAATGGGTGCCGGTAGGAAGGAATTCCTTGAGCGCTGTGTGAACCGAAATCAGTGGTCTAGCTTGGGCCGCAGTTATCATGGTATAATATTCACGCCTTGCTCGCCTTGCGTGATGGATTATAATATGCGCTGTATGAAAATATCCAATATTATAATGTAAGTTCTTTTTTGTTCTGTATTTTAGTTGCCTGGTGTCGGTCTCAATGGTGTGTCAGGGTTCTTAGGTACAACCTACATTAGACTACGGATTTGGATATTCTAGACGGTATTTTTCTCGATGACACAATACCACAATAGTTCAACAGCGGTTATTAAACGGTCCACCAGTAGAAAGATTCGGGACGGTCGTTTGATATGTATAGCCTTGATCTACAAGTTTGGCTGGAAGCAAATTTTCTACAGTCTTGTTAAGTCCTCCCACTTTTCGTATACATTTCATTTTCCATTGTTCTTTTCCCGCCTTTCTACCAACCAAAGATTTGGGTGCAAATTAGCTTTTTCTGTGTTGTTTGTGATATTGACCTCCATCTGAGTTTTTACCATTCTTGTGTTGTTGTTTTATTTAAATTTTTCATCTTTTCCAAAACCTGTTTAACACCAAACTAAGCATTGATTCTGACGTTTCTTCTACTATCTCGGTTCAATATTTAATTATATCTAATCAATTATGTTACTTACAGGCCAGTCAATACAACATTTGCAATAACGTTGAACTTCGATTCATACCAGTTTTGTAATTAAAAAACGAACCAGTCTAACCCAAAAGCAACCAATTAATTTATTCAAATCAACAAAAGTAGGTACTAAACTATGAAATTATTGTGCCATGTTGTAAAATTAACTATAAAATTATTGTAAAGGTTCTGAGGTGGAATAGACAATGAACCAGAAAAGAAAAATGACCACACAAACACTCGGGTCAACCGATCAAAGCAATTAAAGAAAACTCGTCAATTTCCCGAGAGCTTAGCTTGCCAAAACGTCTAGACACCGAACCTCACAAAACATGCAAGATGATAAATTCAAATCGGCCCACGGCCCGGAAATTTAAATAAATAAATACATTTCGTTTCCCTCTTTGATATTGGTGGAAACACTTTCGTCATTTATTGCCTCTTAAACTTGTGCCAACAATCTGACATTTTGATATCAACCAATCGGTTGCGTTAAGCATGTCCCTCTAACTCTTTTATCACCTCAATCTTTTAGATCTTGCCAAGTTCGCGCCCAAATTTGTGTTGGTTTTATATTATTTCCTTTTCCATGTTATCCGCTGCTATCTGTTTATCTCCTCACAAGCATCCCTACATATTTTGCTAAATAAACACCATATTCGACAAATGAGGCAGCAATTATCACATCGCATGTGACATTTTGTATCCGTTTCCTGAACAAAATGTCAAAAACATAGGATTTTGAGGGTATTTTTGTTTTAATGAGCTGGAAATGTAAATGGTTTTCTGGCAACAAATACGTGGCAAAATTTAGGGGGGAAAATATGCCAGTGACAGAAATGAGTGCGTTTACGTGGTGGCATTACTTGCAACCACTTTTAGCATTAGATTTTCCTTGGGATAAAGTCAGTTAAAAATGTATTCCATTCTATATTTCATGAGTTATAAGAAATTCATTAGTCATGTTTGCCATAGGACTCAAAATCAAAAACATATTCATATTATTAATATAAGATAATCTTCATTTTTTCCGTCAGATTTACTATTCATCGTTGAGGCGTATCCAACTTAGGGAGAAACAGGCAGACGCCCCCTCCCCCGTCCCAAGAAGGACTTCTCAAAAAGGGGGGGGGGGGAAAGGGCCTATCTTCCAGTGATTTTATATACAGCACGCCCCCCCCCCCCCCCCTCCGTTTAATAATGTCCTCATATACGTTGTTACGTGTTACTTTACATGGTCCAGACAAGCAAACCAGAGAGGTCCCTGATCAAACCATGTGGTTTATCTTGTAACATGAAATTATACTTTCGGAGAGGTAAAATCCATGTATATGTGGTAAAGTCCAAACCATCCTGCCTAAGACAAACGCGGGGCTGCCAATACCACTCCCCCTCCCCCTGTTCATTAGTGTCTTGATACGTTGTTATACGTTTTAGCTTTCATGGTCCAGACAAGCAACCCAGACAGGTCCTATCTTACCGTCTTGATCAAACTATGTGGTTTATCTTGTAACATGAAAATTTTAATTTAAGAGAGGTACAATCCATGAATTTGTGGTAAAGTTCAACACATCAATTTATTAATGTGGCTTTGGACCTGAAGTATGCCACTATCTAAGTGACGTCACGATCACATGAACAGATCTCGTTACATGAAATTATGATTTTAGAGAGGTGCAAGCCATGTATTTGTGGTAAAGTTGAAACCCTCCCGTCTCATACAAGTCTACAGCCTACAGTAATGCTCTAGAAAGCCACATATCAACTTCACATCAATTCATGTGGCTTCGGCCCTGAAGTATGTCACTGTCTGAGTGACGTCATGATCACAATCATGAACAGATCTTGTAACATGAAATCACGATTTGAGAGAGAAACAATCCATGTATTTGTGGTAAAGTTCAAACCATCTCGTGTCACGCAAGTCTACAAACTCCAGTAATGCTCTAAGAAAGTCACTTATCAACTTCACATCAACTCATGTGGCTTCGGCCCTGAAGTATGCCACTGTCTGAGTGACGTCATGAAAACATGAACAGATAAATCTCACTTTTCAAATCTTCGACAAACCCATTCCAATTAGTGGATGATTTATAACTGTCTGTTAGTTAAAGGATCGGAGCTCCTTTTCTAAATTCCCTGCAGTGTCTTCAGGTTTTTTTCTTCAAGTATGTTTGGAGACGTAAATACTTCAAAATGTCTCTCCATGGTAATGATGGTATTATTCATTGTCTCTCATCCCTTCATCTTTCTTTCTTTACCCCTCTATCTTTATTTCATTTCTTTCACTTCATCTTCTCTCACTTTCTTCCCCGCTTTTTCTCTTATGTCATTTCTCCCTACATCCACTACCTCCTTCTATCTCTCTTTCTTTCTCCCTCGCGCTCTCTCTCTCTCTATTTCTGCTCATTTTTCTCTCCCTCATTATCCATCCTTCTGAGTGGGGGCATCTCTTCAGAAACTTTCAGACAATGGCGCCCTGTATTTACCCATCTACAATCCATTTTCTTTTTTGCATAATTTTTACTCTGAGATCGAGCGAGACATGCAGACTAACAGAGTGACATAATTTCCACAAACAATCAAAAGCAAACATTTTCTCTGTTTCTCTCTCTTTCTGTCACTTTCTTAACCATTCCTCCCTTTCACAAAAATCTTTCGCAACAGAACTCATCAGAATTTCGACAGACAATTTTAACACCAAGCTTAATACGATGCCCCGTCACACACCCGATAATGAGGGGCGATTTGTGGGCGGATTGTTGGCGGTAATTGCATATTATATTTGTTGACACACTGGAATAAAGTTTACGCGAAATTAGGACTACTTTGAATGTAAATTATGCCAAGTGTCACTTTTTTCTTCCTTCATAGAATCATTACATCCTCTGCGTTTGACAGAGATTACGGTATTGTTGCCGAAGAATATAGACTTTAAAAGGTGACACGAATAGGGGACATAGAAATGCCATGTAGAATTTGCAGACAACGGAATACATTGTTAGAGTCTCATCATTCAAAGGTTAATGATGGTTTTCTTATAATCCTTTTTACCGTGTCATCGAGGTAACATAGCCTAAAGAATCATTTAAGTGATAGCATAGAATGATGAAACACGTAAACACAGGTAAATGGGATCCTTATGCAGATCCTTTTCGGTGGTGTATTTACGCCACCATTGCATTGCTCGTATCAAGAAGTTAGTAACTTTATTTGGCGGGGGGTGTATCAGGATCGCTTTTTATAATAAATGTTCAGTCTAATAGACACTGCATGATCTGATGATCTGTTTGTTAAGTTTCAATTTCCTTTCGAGACGATTTTTCATTAATCAGCCAATCATTCGTTTCCATATTCACGTACCCATAAACTGGTACCATGGACTTATATAAGTTATGATCACAAACGTTATTTCAAAAATTAGACACGACAAAATGAGAGGGATATTCTTATTTCCAAAATCACAAGAAAGTGTGTCATAATCGCGGTTTAGGACGATTAGAGTCGTTTAGGAAATCGGGTCTTCTTTTCACGAAAACGGAGGAACTTTTCGAAGGGTTGTCTGGAGGTAATACCTGAATGGGGATTTAGGATCATCTTTGTTTTCCTGTGGATGGGATTATAGGGATAATGATCACGAGAGGTAAGGAATTAGGAGGGTAATGTGGAAGGGAAGTTCTCGAAGACCTCGACCAGACGGTATGTAGTTCGATATGAGACAGAGGGGGTAGGGAGGTATATGGTGAGACAGAGGGAGAAGGGGAGGGAAGAAGGGGTGGAAGAAGGGATGAAGATAGAGAGAGAGAGACATGCAGAGTGGGTTGAGATTTAGAGGAAGCAGTGAAGGGGATGGAGAGAGGGTGAGAGGTTAAGAATGAAAGGGAAAGGGGGAGACTGATTTGAGAATAGAGAGAGAAGGTACAAACGGTAGGAGAGAGAGATGGAGAAAAGGACAGTGGGAGAAACAGACAGAGTGTATGTATGGGTGTGTTTTTTGTGTGGGGGTGTAATGTACAGTATGTATCTATGTCTATGTATTGACAATGTATTGAATCATGTCAAGATGAAAAACAACTTTATTTCTGAGAATGATTTGTATTGTTTTGGAATCAATAAAAAAAAACTATTGTAAAAAGGGGAGAAAAAAGTAATGAGATAGTTATATGTGAAATGGGGTATTCTTGGCGGAGCGTCATAGTACGATTAAGGGGGCATCGACTTTGGTTTATCCGTGGTTTTACACCAAAGTGGTTAAGAATAAAAGAAGAAAACATGCAACGTCTATGCGGTTATTGTTGTTTGCAAACCGATTGTACATTGACAAACATTTACAGTTTACGTATATTATTCGAATGCGATTGAATACATCCGCAAAGTCCACTAGTTCTGAAATAGGAAAGGGTTTATGTATACCACCCACCCCCCCCCCCCACTCCCTCATCTCTCTTCCCCTCCTCTCTCTCTCTCTCTCTCTCTCTATTTCTCTCATTTTTAATTTGTATACTTCCTCCTCGGCATTAGTGAGACTATTTAAAGCCACTATTTGACATTCATCGATAAATCATTCATATTTCCTCTCTCCTTGCTTATTTATTCTTCTTTAATTTAAAGGATTTACCCCCATAATATTATAGCGGAACATCAATATACTCCTATACCACGGAGCTCTGAGGTAGGATACACGCTTCTAGACCATACGTCTACCAGATTATCTTATTACTCCAATATCCTTACGAAAATACTCTTTCTATCTCTAGTGATTTGACGAGCACCTTCAATTAAAGGTGATTAAGGTCCAGTTTAATTACACTAATTAAAAGTTCCCCCATCAGCTGCCCCCACCCTCTCCTTTGGGGTGTGACGTCAGCAATTTTTGTCGCAAGGAGGTGAGGATAAGGCAGTTACCATGCATGAGATTATTAGAGGGAAGGTGAAAATAGTATAGTAAAGCATTCAAAGTCTGTTATTAATTATAACCTACATTAAATTTTGTTGATGTCATTGGTCTTACGTTGACGCCCTTATAACACGAGGTGTCATTATGATTGCGTTATTATCCCCACTAATCAAGGCTATGTGAAAGCAAATAGCGCATGCACCAGTAATTCAACGCGATGCTTACACTTCATTTTGTATACATTTGTGTGTGTATATTTAAGTATGTAATTCAACTTCCACACCATGGAGGGTCAAAGACTGCGATATTCGTTGTCGCTTTCCTACGGCAACAATTGACGTAGGACTGCGTCTACTGACGTCAATTGACGCTACGCTTCATGTGCGACGGGCGTTTCGGGCATAAAACAGAAACGATTAGAACCCCTTAAAATGAAAATACAGAACGAATTTCTTTTGCAATAAATAACGACAAGCACACTACCCTAATTCCATAATTTGAAGATTCCTTCATTTCAAGGAAGTAGCTCAGATTTAGGAATTATGCTTTCAGGCTGCATCAATTTTTAAAAAGTTCTTACTCGTAACGATTAAGAATGACAGGCTAAATACACACGTATTATATAATTATAAACCAATTACACAGCAGTATTACACCAGGCTATAGTAAGACAATTCTTACTCGGCATTTTTTCCAGGAACTTATAATTAATTAGTCTCGGTTGACTTTGAAAGCTGCATTTACACTGATTTTCCTACTACTTGTTATCTTTTGGGGGTCATTTTGTAAATACAGATTTGAATAGTGTATAGAATGTTTGGCGCTACTACTAAGCCTATCCAGAGTTTATTTTCATTCGAACTTTATTACATGTTTGACATTCATCATTAGCTTGAAAGACTTGATTTGAAATTAGCATTCGTCATCTACTTCTCAGGAAGGGGGCGATTATGCTTGGGTAAACATGTTTAGGCTGCCGACATCGTTTGATGTGTATGGGACTGAAAAGGCAAATAACAAGAGTTGGGACGTACGCTTCATGATAAATATGACTTGAAGAGGAACTCGGCATTTCCAGAGATTAACATTGAACTTGGTGCATGCAAGTGTCACGAAGATTACCACAAAAATTAGACACCACATTTCATCATTTTCCAATTAGGAAATTTCCTACTCATGCACGAACATTCTAGCCGACGCTGTCAAAGTGATTAATGGTTGAGCAACACCAATCAATAATTTATCACTTGGAGGTTTGAAGTGCAAACAGAGGACAATCTGGGGGAAGTTGATTAAGATCTGGGAAAAAAACTATTGTGATAAAAAATATCCGACATATGCAAAGTATAACCTAATTTATTTTGAGTTACGACCCAAATATCCTTAAAGGTATAGTGTATCCCTTTTGCAGCCACCATCAATTTCTGTAGAATGTTGCATAAATTATGAATATGTCACGTATGTCCTTTCTGCGAAATTTAAACGTTCGCAGTGTCCTAGTATTCAAATTATGCAAGGAACCCGTTAACTTTCTGGACTTCACTGTCAGAGACTGACTGACTGACTGACTTTTTTTCTTTGGTAATAACATACATAGAATTAGCTATAAAGGATACGTGAGCATATTTTGTATACATCAATAACCCACTTCTTGTAATGGTCAAAATTAAACCGATTGAATCTTTGCACAGCACAAAACGTAAGACCATTCCGTACAAGGGTCTGAAAATCAGATTATATAATTAAACGACCGCGATCGCTAATTTCGATTCGACAACTAACGGTCGTTATTTTTCCACAAAAATATATTTTCAAGCCCTTTTGGTTTTGAGGGAAGTTCTAAATTAGTATTATCTTTCAAATGCCATTGGAATTTAACCTTTTCATTTTTTGGCCTGCAAATTTGACATTTACCTTTAAGAGCGACGGAGTGTCAAAGTAAAGAGGGCATATAGCATGAACCTGATCATCTTTTGGATAAAGGCAACTTTAAAAAAGCTAAATATTCAATTACATTTGAAACCATTTGAACAAAAGATTGACAGAAGTACTAGAATAAAGTTCAAAGATCAATACTTACAATGCGGCCAGGTGTTAAACATCATTTTTCATCTCGTATTTGCTTAATTCTCAACGTATAAATCAAAGTTCAGTCATTTGACAATTGAAATTGTGAATTTATTGCTATAAATCGATTTAAAAAGAATTTTCAATGAAAAATTGACTCTTGGGCGAACCAATACCACCATTGAGGGACTTGAAATCGTTATAAATTACCTTCAAACGGGGCAGGAATTAATCTATCTAATCTAAAGGAGGTAAAAACGGTTACAAAAGTTTCACGCCACGGTTGCTCTATATTGTGCTTTGCAGATGACATGAAAAAAAGGAAACGTGTCTTTGGTCGTATTTTCTATAAAGATCAATGTTATTTGATTGTTAAGTGTTGAGTAAATAAAGAAAGTCTTGAATAAATAGACAAAAGGGTAATTGTTTCGGTAATCGCTTTCTCAAGTCAGGCGTTGATTTACAGTCTACTGCTCAAGCTTCAAAGAAATGGTTGCCATAGAAAAAAGGGCCTTTAGTCATATTCTCTATTGAGATAAATTATTTTAAAAAGTGCAGAGTAAATAAAGAAAGTCTTGAGTAAATAGAAATAAAGATAATTGTTTCGGTAATGGCACTGTCAGGGCGTTGATTTGCAGTCTACTGCTTAAGCCACAAAGGAATGGTTAGTTGCCATGGCAGAAACAGATTCGTCAAAAAAAAATATTTGGAGTATCATCATGGAAACCATGGCCCTTCAATATTTCATTCTTAACGTATACTTGTACACTGTAGACTTAATAATTAATATCTAATAAATAATAAGAATCATAATAAAAGTGGAGGCTTGTCTAGTGCTCCTGTCTGGCACATTACCACTCCTGGCGCTTAACTCTTTTAACTCTTTTATCTTTACCTTCTCTTTCTCCTACTTCTTTTTCCTCTTTTTTTCCCCTCCTTCAATTTCTTCTTCTTCTTCTTCTTCTTCTTCTTCTTCTTCTTCTTCTTCTTCTTCTTCTTCTTCTTCTTCCTTTCCTTTCTTTTCCGTATCCTCTGATATGAATTTTCCATTGTCGCTTTCTACTACTAATTCCTATACCTTTTCCCCTCTCAGCCCTTTAACACTCTTCCTCTGTTAATCTATCCCACTCTTAATTTCAATAAGTTACAGTGTATTTGCAAACGTTACTCCTCACCTTTCAGTTTACTCTCGTTTTTTCCACCACATACACTTGCTCCGTTTACCGCTTAGTGCTTACTTTAGTCCTTCTTTCACATGATTTCATTGCTATTTAATGCTATTTAATTCAGATTTCTTTCTAATTTATGTTTCCATATGTTGCAATAAGCTATATTTCTCGTATTTATACTGATTTATTTTACAAATTCAATATATCATGTTATGCTATGTTATATATTACATTATGTGTTATTAATTTTGTTTGTAAACTTTTGTAATTCGGCTAAACGCCGCGATGAAAGTTTTATTTGAAATAAACCATTTTGAATTGAATTGAATTAATAATTATTATCCCAACTTATAGCACGGCTGTCATTACAGCGATTGAACATTCAATTACGTCCTGTCGGGTACATATTAACTTCAACCTCCTGGATGGAGAGTGGCAAAAGTAGATTAATGTCTTGCCAAAGGACAAGACATTAATGCTGCTACAGGGATTCGAACCCCGATCCTTGTGGTCCACATGCAGTCCGTAGACTTACATTGTTTCCGCTGGACCACAACACCTCTATTTATTATTCTAGCATCAACATTATATCAACATCTCATTAAACTTGTAAACAAGGTTTAAAGGCGACATGATATAGAAAGAGAATGTAGATAAAGTCACTCAATGACCATCACATAATGTAGTGGTATTGCAAAGTTCATGGGCGGGCTATTTAACTTTGGCTTCGTTAATAAAAACAACCATAGAATACTAATCAAGTGTAAACAAGATGTTTTGATACAAGCAAGAAAGTGGTTACTGAAGTTACAGAAGATTGACTTTTCCATTTATAACTCGCGTGGGCCACATGTTAATTCTGATAATTGTTGATTGCTTGTTTTCAACTTGTTTGCAACTTGTTTGCAACTTGTTTACGGGGGTATCTAATGAGTCGTTAAGCCCACAAATTCGTCTCTGCTTTCGTGTTTTGCCGCGCTGCACATGACCGCTTTTGACCGTCTTTGGCCGCTCACCAATCGCAGGAGCATAACAAAAAGCTGATATAAATCAAAATTACTGATAACAATCGTTTATTATTTGAAAAATTCCTTCGCTTAAGTGATATCGTATACAATGCATGATGGATTATGTTTGACACTGAAGTTTTTATAAAAGGCCTCGATTAAAATAAAGTTATTTATATATGAAAAGAGATAAACATCATGATAGTTTTGTGTAAATCACAAAATTCACGTTCACGCTTAGAATTGATCGCCTGACTTCTAACTAAACCTCATATACTGGGTAAATACATTTTAAGTGATACAAAAGGCGTTACAAGAATAAATCTTTGGATGAAACTCGCTGATCCGTCATGCGTGCAAAAAAAAAAGGTTCCAAGATTTTCAAAATAACATGTAAATCTCGTGCCAAACAGGATTTAATGATTTAACTTTTGCACCTGCGCTTTTATTTATTTCTCGCCTTGGAATGATCGCTTTGGAATTATCTAAAGCCACCCACGGTGACTTTTGATGAACAAAATCGTTGGAGATAAGAGGAGTCTCGATGCAGACGACAGATTGATAAGATATATCGTTTTGTGATCGATCCATCTCAATTTTATTACCTCACAATAAATTGGCGCCGAATATTACCCGTTTCTATATCTAACCTCCGCACTGACCCGTCACCGTGATAAAAAGTCATGTATACTGTACACGCTTTTCAAGGCAAACCACAAAATAAAAGATTAAATGAATTATTTCACATTCAAATCATGGTCAAACTATTTCAATTTCTTTAACGGAAAGAAGGGCTGTTTTAAATTCGAAGTGAGCCGTTCAATCATCATTGTTGTGTCTTGTAATTATTTACGTTTTCTAAAGTCAGTGCCATTTTTCATCTATAATATTTAGAATCTATAAATTATCACACAACGTAACGTTTCCAGACGAATATGAGTTCGGACAAAAAATAACAACTCATAGAATTTGTGGGAGGCTCTACTCTTGGAAGTCTATTTCCCACGTTATTATCATTTTCCCCTTTGTGGGGGGGGGGGTTGATGCCCACCACAATTTGCTCAATTTCGCATAACCACCCTCTAAGAATAAAGAAAGAGAAGAGAACAGAAACTAGGAAACCCTGGGTTATGGAGTTGTGGTACCATAGTGGCTCGAATAGTACAAGGTGTTGCCTTCTTTCCAGGGAATTTCAAAGTGCCCTCTTAGACTTTCGGAGCAGGGGGTCCCCCATCTGCAAAACGAAACGAAAGTGCGTGACGATTTTGTCACCCGGTTAAATTTCAACTCGTGCGCCCTGCATGCGTGCGCGTCTTCTTCTGCAAGAACTCAGAAAATTAAAGAGAAAATGGCGGGAAGCAAACATTTCCCACGACAATGTTTAAAATATAAAATAGAGAGAGGGTTCGCTTGTCGTCAGTCATATTGAACAATAGCGACAATAATCGATATACATGTACCCTCTTCAAATATTGACACAGATTTTAATCGCCCACTTCTGAACCGATTGTTGGACCAAATCCCTTAGCACCTGCAAGTGTTATGAACAATGTGCGGCAAAAAGTTGAAACTTTCATGTCCAGGAAGAGGTTCGGCTGTGGATTTTCATATTGAGAAGTTTAACAAAATTAATTTTCTTTTCCACCTTTAAAAGCTGCTCCATGCACTCCCCCAATCCTGAAAGGGACTCTAGTTAGTTTGCATTTTGCTAGGTTTGAAATACCACTCAGCCTTTTGGACAAAAGATATGATAATAAATCAAGGACTGTGCGTTGATTTTTCTCCACATAGCTAGGGCAATAGATCGAGGTACATACTCGAGAGTCGAGACAGAGTGCGGGGCTGGAATAATCATGATGTTTCAGCCGTTATGTCAATATTGCATACTCATGTTGTAATGAGAAAACGAATGGGACGGGGCACATACATGTACTTGATTTTCGGACTCGTGTATTACAGGTATGCCACTTGGGTTTCAAAGGGGATGAGGAGGGGGTCACAGACCAGTTTTGCCCCCCAAAAAAATCCGGCAGTTTAATATTGTAATTAGTAGTGATTATAGTGTTACAGGTGTTTATCCTTGTTCTTAAAATGGAAGAATAATGACAAGATTGAATAGAAGAATAAAAATAGAAAGCTTAAGCAGCTGCATGGAAGTAATAAACGTTGAAATGTCGACATTCATTTTGTTTTCCTCCTGTGGTTCCTCTCCATTGTCTCAAAACATAACCAAACCAAACCTTGATATACAACACGACCTCTGACCTCTATAAATGAAGCAAGAAACTGACAGAATGAGTCTTAATTTGAGACAAATTCAGTGCAACTTTCTGACAGTTAAGGCATTGTACTTGACTCAGTAAAATAGAGAACATGAAAGCGCTAGCCGCAAAAATAATATTGACATTAACATCATGTTCGCCACACGCAAGAGAATATGAACATGTAAAGGTATCGCGCGCACGTACAAGTTATTTCTGTGTCCTTGATGTAGTGGTCACGTGATGAATTTACAACCAGGCATTGGTCACGTGGTGCATTTACAACCAATCATAACTGTCTGAAATTCTCTTTTTGTTTTCATTGATATTAGGCCTAAACAAGAGAGGCCTGTATGAGTATGACCAATATTGTATGTATTTCCACTTCTCTTACATTATGTCTTTAAAGGTACTATGTCCCTTTTGCAGCCAACCTCAAATTCTGTAGAACTTTGCAGGAATTATGAATATGTCATGTATGTCCTATCTGTGAAATTTAAACGTTAGCAGTGTCCTCATATTCAAATTATGCAAGGAAACCCGTTTACTTGCTAGACTTCACTGTCAGACACTATTAAGTGACTGTCTGGCTTTTTTTCTTCTTTGGTAATAACATACATGAAAAGAGTTGTAAAGGGTACATGAGCATTTGTCTACATCAATAACCCACTTCTTGTGATGGCCAAGATTAAACTGATTGAATCTTTGCGCAGCATAAAACGTATGACCATTCGGTACAATTGTCTGAAAATCAAGACTATTACTTTTGGGCTCTATAGCCCTAAAGTCGATTTGACAACTAATAGTCATTATTTTCCCACTTGAAGACATTTTCAAGCCCCACTTTTTTTAGGGAAGTTCTAAATAAGTATTATCTTTCAAATGCAGTTGGAATTTTAACTTTTTCATTTTTTTGGCCTGCAAATGGGACATAGTACCTTTAAAGGTACTATGTCCCTTTTGCAGCCAACCTCAAATGCTGTAGAACTTTGCAGGAATTATGAATATGTCATGTATGTCCTATCTGTGAAATTTAAACGTTAGCATTGTCCTCGTATTCAAATTATGCAAGGAAAACCGTTTACTTGCTAGACTTCACTGTCAGGCACTATTGAGTGACTGACTGGCTTTTTTCTTCTTTGGTAATAACATACATGAAAAGAGTTGTAAAGGGTACATGAGCATTTGTCTACATCAATAACCCACATCTTGTGATGGCCAATATTAAACTGATTGAATCTTTGCGCAGCATAAAACGTATGACCATTCGGTACAATATCTGAAAATCAAGACTATTACTTTTGGGCTCTATAGCCCTAAAGTCGATTTGACAACTAATAGTCGTTATTTTCCCACTTGAAGACATTTTCAAGCCCCACCTTTTTAGGGAAGTTCTAAATTAGTATTATCTTTCAAATGCAGTTGGAATTTAACTTTTTCATTTTTTTGGCCTGCAAATGGGACATAGTACCTTTAAACTGCTTTGGAACAAACGTAAGACTATGATGTTATGCCAGACTTTTGCGTATAATTTTTTTTACAACTCTCAGTCAAAAGATGATCACCCCACTCGATGAACTTATCATTATATATACTCTAGAGAAAATGAATTCCCGATAAAGTATATCTATATAATCTAACTAATGCATGTAATGAGGGTAAGTACATGTCATAATTATTACAAACATTATTATCAAAACTATTATCTAACATGATGCAACTCTGTTATGGCGGCCTGCATAAATAGATAAGAGCAGCAATAATAATATTACAAATTCCAACGAGAATAAAAGAACAGAGCAATACACGCAAGCCTATTCACCACGTACAAGAGCAAATGTTAAAAACATAACCCCGCCAACGCATTATGAACATGCCCGGTATGTTTGTACTATTGTAAAGTCGTTGAACCCGTATATGGAACTATGTCATCAATGTTTTGAAGTTAGTGAAAGGTAGAACCATCAAATGACATTTCGCTTTGTTTTTATTTGCCGTGATATGACTTTTCCGTCTGTGTTCTTGACAAGTTTCGATAACTTTGTTTTCAAGCTTTGAGATCACTGGTGATGTCATTTGCATCGAGTAAAAACATTAATAGATAATGTAAAGTACTTTAACACGTGATTACATATTATTTCAAATTAACTTGGCCATGATTACTTTGGTATCAGGAGAGAGGGAAAGAGAGCATGCAGGGGGTTTAAATTTTACCTGACAAAATCCTTAACGTCCTCTAGATCATAACAATATAGATTTGCACAAATTAACGTAAATGTCAATCAATCTCTTAATAATGATAAAGATGCCTTGTTGTCTAGCTCACATTAGGTAATGCTTTCACAATTATGAACAAATTAATATATATTTTCCATCATTATGTGAGGAAAACACTACAACGTTGACTGATAATACAATGATGATGTACTCTAGGAAACTACTATTTCAAGAAAAATATTGATCTGTAAAGTATTATGACTAATTTGCAACAAGTAGTCTAACAATGGTTACCAGATTACAAATACTGACTATATCAATTTTGTCTAATCAGTGGAACGAAATTCAGGGTGAAATTAAGGCCAGCATTTCAATCAATATCAGGAAACAATGTTATCAAAATACAAATCAAAAACGGAGAAATACCAATGACAAGAAAAAAAGAATCGTGCTGTTTCAAGTCCCTTAAAATCCCTGCTGGTTAAAGCAGGGAGCTCCCTGGTTAAAGGTATAGACCAATTTTGTGAAAGAAATGTTGTGGAATCGATCAGAAAATGTTGATCATCCATGGTGTGTACTGCAAGGTTCTGGAATCATCAAAAGGATAAGAAATTTGGCCCAGTCTTGGTAAAGTTACAAGCACTGTGCACAGAAAGATATATGGGACTATACGCGATATCTATCCAGGCCGGATAGATATGATAATTTACCAAATATATCAGTTAATAGGCGGTTTCCCGGCAAAATTTGTGTCATCACGTATTAGTCAAAACATATTCTTTCACATGACTGGTAATAAGAGCTTCCATTTCATTTTTTGAGAGGGGGCGTTTCCAAAACTGGTCTTTACCTTTAAGCATTCTTTTTGTTCATTGTCATCACATGGATCGCTTTATAATGACGGGTAGATAAACTGAAAGCGTTTCACCTGTCGTTGTACATGTTGTATTTACCGACAAAGAGAATGGGGGCGAAAATGAGGGGTTTAAGAAGAGGGAAATAAAAAGGATTTTCAAGCAAGACGAGAAAATGTTTACCGTTGGGACTCCCTTTTGTTTGGGAAGGAATCAATTAGAAGCAGAGGATAGTGGAACTATTCTTTGGGAGAAGAATCGGGACCTGTTTTTGGAGCGGTGTGAATAATAGTCTGGGAAAGCCAACAAACGTTGTTCTGTATTTGATGGTTTCCCCCCTTTAGAAAGGTAGAGTTTACCGAGAGGGACACGCATGGTAAAGCGCACGGATAGTCAGCACAGGACCATAAGGGCGTAGACCTCAAATCACTTAACTAGTGTCAACGCCCTTTTGGATCTCAACAGTTATGTAAAAAAAAAAAAACGATTTTCTCTTTCAGATTTCAGTGAGCAATTAGGGACTGCGCGATTCTTTTGGTCTGAGTAATTGGGGGAGTTCTTAGGTTATTCATGTAATTTCCTGTAAGAATCCTGAAAACTATTTAAACCTTCCATGTTTAAACATTGAATACAAATGTCATCAAATCCCCGGTTTTTATGGGTGATAAGTTTCAATTGATAGCTCGATTCTAACATGTTTAAGATTTATGTCAGGGAATATTTAGACCATTGTGTTTCAAACGTTAATTTCTGTTCATCCAACGCAAATGGCAGGTATCTTTTGCGCAATAATAAGACGATTTCAATACAAATATTTTCCCTGTTTGTCGTTTATACGCTAAAAGTATAATGTGCTGCAGTGTGATTTGAACATGACCAATGGGAGCGCGCGTTACAATTCTGTAACATAATTCTACAACATTTTCATCGCCAATATTTTTATCACCGGTAACCTCTGTACTTACTCCCAGTAAAAAAGAAACATACAGACTAATATTGATATCATAAGACAATCACAAATTCATAGTTTATGCATACAATTTGACAAAACTGATATAAAACGAATGGTTTTCACTCCGATGCCAGATTTGACAAGACCCTTTTCTGTTTTGCCAACTTGTCTACAAAATTTGGGCCGACATGCCCCTCCCATTCAAAATTATGTAAAGATGCCCAATATATTATGAAAGGGGTACTCGTAATTCTGCCGACTTGAAAAGATAACAGACATACCTATATACATTGCATAGACTGAAAACGGGGAAGGGAAGCCACTGTGTGACACACAAAAAAGGGACAATAGTTTTGGATAATACATCGTTCCATGCCTAAGTAAACGTATTAACAAATACTTGTTATTCTCGAGTGCTGTCCAAACAAAGTCCAGAATATCTGGCTCAGAAAATAAAAGGTGAAATAGAGAAAAGGGAGAGAGAGAGGGTAAAAAGAGAGTGGAGGAGAGAAGAAGAGAGAGAGAGAGAGAAAGACAGAGAGAGAGGGGGTAAAAAATAACAGAGAGTGGAGAGGGGAAAGGATAGGAAAGGGAAGAAGGGCTGAAGAATGAGAGAGATAAAGAAGAGACGGAGAGAATGAGAAAGAAATTGTCACAAAAAATAGAGAATGAGAGAGAGAAAAAAAAGACAGAGAAAATAATTGAGAGGGGATAAAATAGAGAGAGAGAGAGAGAGACAGACAGACAGAGGAGACAGTGAGTATATAACTAACAGAGGCGACAGTGAGTATATAACTAACAGAAAAAAATAGAGGATTAGAAAGAGATATAAAAGACAAAGAGCAATGTAGAAAAAATAAGTGAAGGGGAAAAAAACAAACAAAAGAGATGAAAAGGAGAAGAAAAAAGGGGACAAAGAAAGAAAGAGAGAAAATAACTGGGACTCATCTTGAGTTGTTTTGTTAACCCTTTCGTAACAGTACAAAGGTAATACATGGGCTATTTTGTGGTATTTACAAAAGACCTTTTTCTTTCTCCTCCACAATAATAGCTTATAAGAGGAGGTGACTGGACTGTTTATTACATGTCGCTGTCACCACCACCTTCGTTTTATTCGCTCCACTACTTTACTAGATCTCTTCCAATACATTCCTTTTTTAATCCCCCTTTTCCCTTTTTTTTACTTTTCCATTCTCCTGTATTACAGATTGTGTCAATTTTATAAAATAGCGTGCGTTATGGGTTTCACTAGTAACGTCCATAACGCTGTGACGCTCCTTGCTCTCCAACATTATTACCCGGTCATAGCTAACGGACACATAACAGCGCTCTGGCACGTACAGGGTATCCATTTACAGCTGGGTGGAGAGTGACGAAATTGAGTTGATGTCTAGCCAAAGGTTGTTGGGGTGCTGGGCTGGGATTCGAACCCTCAATCCTTGGATTGGGAGTCAAATAAAAGAGCCACTATACCACGACGCTTCTACCAAGCGAACGTGTTCCAAACCTGTATACATCTTAGATGGCATATATACTCTTATATTGTTAATGCATTAATGAGTGGAAATCCTCGTCTGAAGTGTCTTATTAGAAACCACTTCTTTTGGAGTTTAACCCACACAACAATAATTATACTAGAATCCATTCCAAAGAAGTGGTTTGAATCACTCTTTTAAATTAATAGTGAATTTCACTGCTTTTGAGAGAGGATTTCCGCCCCAAAACGAAGAGACCCCTAAAATGACTACAGACAGTCATTGCATAAAAAGGTGGATTTTCAATCCCGTTTATTCAGAGAGTAGACCTGTTTTAAAAGAAGAAAACGTTTCCTAGTAAATGTAGATACAATTTATTAAGAATTCTTAGGAAAAAAACGTGGAATGTTACTCTTAGCAAAGGTATGCGATGCGCTCTGGCAATTTGGAAATCCCGTAAACAACTTCGGTGAAAACAACCAAGGAGTTGGGATTTGACAAAACACACACGCACATGAAATCACGTACTTTATCCATTAACTCAATTCATATTAATGGGCTCCGTGGGGCGATCTGCCCTGAATGTAAATTACGGTAACCAACAAAATATTGGAATACAGGGGGACAACATGAACCCCGCGTGTAGAATTTCACCCCTCCCCACTCCAAAGATCTTGGTGTCATTTACGTTGTGCGTATACACTGTAGGCCTACAGGCTTTCGCAGGTTCATGGGTATACTTGGAGGATTAGGCACAATTTTAGGGCAAGGAAATGTTCTTCCTCAACATGATAATAAATTAATGATTCACGAACTGTTCCCCATGTTACCCTTTGTTGTCACTGCCACAAAGTTTGATTGCATAGCTTTTGTTATATAAAACAAGCGTCGCATTGATTACAGAGCACAAGTATGAACCAAAACATATAAGCCCTCCCCTACTGTTTTAATATGTTAATAAAAAAACGTCCTACTGTTTTAATGTGTTTATAAAAAAAAACGTCTTCTCTAATTTTGCATGGCAATCATTACAGATATAAAAAACTTTGGAAAACAATACTGGAATAACATCATTACTAACTGATTAATTAATAATTATCGTTTCCGAAGTATAATAAATAAATGTTCAACTTTTGATAATTGAGACAAATTTCAAACGAACGAACGACCTCAAAAAATGCGTAGCATGACATTATATTTTTCTCCCCCAAAACTAGTAGGATTCCGTTTAGAATGACGACAAAAGGCATTTATGACGTCATTTAGCTGACCTGGATTCGCCCTGGAATAACCATTATGTTTCAATCCCTATGAGGATCAATATTTGCATCGGGGGTTCATCTTTGATTCGAGAAAAATAGATCACTATTTACCTTCGCGGGTAGGGACGATATTCCGTGATAAAATCACATTCATTTTGACAGAATCTAAAGATGAGATCGTCAAATATTTTCGTCGGTTGATCACTTGTTATCGTTTTTATGACAGTTGAGCAATTTACGTGGACGACATTCAACACCAAACATGTCATGAATAGTGCATTCCTTTCCCACTTACAAGTTATTACTATTTGTCTTCGTATTCGTTTCATAAATTATTATCTCTCATATTTTATAATTTCATCATGATCTCTTTGTATCATTTTCTCTTCTTCTTGCTTTTCCGGCTCCCTGTTGTCTATGCTATGGGGTGTTAGTCTTTAAAATGCGATTAAACGGGAATAATTTCATCCAAACAGAATTACATATTTAGTACTTGCGATTGACTGTTAGATTTGCATTACATTCCATGTATTAGTACTATAGCAGTTATATCGAACTTGAAACTGGCTGAGATTTGGAGGAGAGGTGAAGGTTAAACAGTACGTTGATATGGGGGGGGGGGGGGGTCAGATATGGGGGGGTCAGACATGGATCTTGGGGATTTGTCAAAAAGGGCGTCGGCTCGAACTTGTACAGCTACCGTCCTTGTAAACATAATTATACAAGCCCGTCTGGTCGTGAAGAAGGGGATAACTTGACTGGCGGAGTTAGTGAGGAGGGGGGGGGGGGGGGTGGGGTCGGGCAGTGCCCCCTTTGAAACCAATCTTGGGGACTGTACTGTATATTGGAACCCTGTGGTAGATTACCCTTCTGCTAATTAGTTAGTTATCCTATCCAATCAATTCTGATACTGCTGCTGCTGCTTCTATTACTACTACTACTACTACTACTACTACTACTACTACTCCTCCTCCTCCTCCTCCTCCTCCTCCTCCTCCTCCTCCTCCTCCTCCTCCTCCTCCTCCTCCTCCTCCTCATCCTCCTCCTCCTCCTCATCCTCCTCCTCCTCCATCTTCTCTAACTTACTAGTCCTACTACCTTAGGTACACAAAAGATAAATGAAAAACGAGTTCACTGCCCTTTCCCATGTTCCACTCGAGAAGCATCTGAAAATATAACACTTTTCGTGTGCGCTTGTCGATGATTTTTTTTCTTCAATTGAGCCCCTCCCCTTTTATCTCCAGAATCCTGGATCCGCCCCTGTTAAAGGATGGAGATTTATCCCATGATCATGCACCTTGCTGACGAGGAGAATCTTTCCAACTTGTGAGAGAAAAAGGTCTCTTAGCATTTTCTCGATCTAACCATAGGCCAGACATTACTCTTGACCTTAAACTTGAACTTGGGGCATCTTAAAGGCGTCATTCTTCGAGAGAATGACCTAACTAGAATGACCTCTGTACTGTGAAGTTTCTAGCAACTGCAGCATCGAGATTATAACCTGTTCAACTTCTTTTGTACGAGCAGACAGAACAGTATCTATATGAGTAAAGGTCCTATTTCGTGAAACATGTTATCAAGAACAAGTTTTCATAACTGTTATAAAGCTACTGAAACCATCGCATTCGATTGGCTGAAAGCAATTTGTCACCGAATTTTAGCATTTGTTTTGATAAGAAGTTTCATGAAACAGGACCAAGGTTTTTCCATTACGAGCCATGACTTGTATTTAAATTAATAATTATGTCTAAATACGGTGAATTTTTAAAACAACCACAAAAACGCTATACTTGATAGATTCTGTATTAATGCAATGTAAATTAATTTGGTCCATTTAACAAAAAAACACAAATATGTAAACCATAAGATCGAATGTAGCTTTTTGTTTAATCCTCAAAAGCGATTAATTATGGTTCATGACTGCTTTACAGTAAGTCTCGCGCGATACACAATATCTTGAACCGTCCTGAACAAAATGAATGTGACGAACAGAATGGGAAATAAATTCGGTGACAATGACTAGCCCTAAAGTCATGTCATTGAAGCTTTTATTGTACTCGAGTTGAGTCTGTGGGGGAAAGGGCTCACATGTTAAATGGGTCGGGGAAAAGAACAAACAGATTAAGTGGTGCTCTCCAGCAGACAATACTCTCGAAAAAAGCCTATCGATTCTGCCTTCAAGAGCAACTTAACCTACAAATAGTACATTTTCAATTATTGACACAGGCGAGCTATAGAGAACGCTGTGGAATATCACTTTAACGTGTTTAAAGTCCATGGCATCCGATGCGTCAATTGCCTGACGCATAGGACCGCGTCAGGGACTACTGCCATCTTGGACTCAAAATATGAGAGGGATATCGTACAGAAAGTGAATGCAAAACGAACTTGCTGAATGACCAAAAACAACGAAGAGTACTGGACACAGATAAGTCGGTACATGGGACCGCACGAACTTTCGGCAACAGCATGATCAGATTTGTCCGTAATTTTAAACTATTTCTAGTCATTACAGAAGCACGTCAAGAGCAATCCTTTTCAAATGTCTTGCTAAATATGATATACTTGATCCTCGTCTGAATAATTAACAAGAATAAGAATGCTCACAAATATAATATTTTTCGTCTTCAACATCACTAAACATTCCCTTTAAAAAGTATACCAAGTACAATGATCAATTTGCAGGCTTGATTTGTACTTTGGAAACATGTAATATAAGTAGGCCTGTAGTAATTAGGGTCACTCTTTCTGAACCAAGTTCACGGCGGAAGGTCCTTTTGTCCAGTAAAGATAACCTCATTATCAACATAATAGAGTAGGCCTACTTCACCAATATACGTGAAGTCACTACAAGTGAATGACACAAGGACATAAGATCCTTACGTCATAAACGAGTTGATGACTTGGTATCCGTTACGTGATTAGCCGTGTGCTTTACGTATACAGGCCCTTTTCACGACTAATTAGATTTCTAAGTTCGGATGTGAGTTTCCCAAAGAGCTGCTTGCAGTTTGGGAACCGTGCAACAAGACGATTAGCTTATAGTACAGTATAAATCGTGTACACCTACTATACGTGTGGTTTGCATTGCAGAAGCAATACTTACATCAATATCGTAAGTTTGTATTCTGTTAAGTTTCTTGATTTGTTTTTTCTTTCCCTTTAACTTCTAAGTTGATAATAAATCGACCATGTAAAAAAAAGAAGGTAATCCTAAGACTTGTGCAGCAAAGCGATTCTGCTTCAACGAGTAATACGAATTAGATTCTTTGTAGTAATAAATGTGAGTGGAATGCTGCCAAATGCCAAATAAAGCAAGAATACCTTTCTGATTTTGTTTTTCTTCTTTAACTTTCCTTTACCCTGCTCAGACATTTAATGAGTCTGGTATAAGTCATAAAGGAAATGTCACTGTTTTTATTTTTGTCGGGAAGTACATCATGCTATATGGAGAGTGTCGAAATGACTCGGTCCGAGAAGAAAAAAAACGCATAGTGAAATGCCCAAGTGTTGCCTACTAAAAAAATCACTGGCTCGGCATGTGTACATGTTGGCCTATACACAACTTCGGAAATGACCAGAATAACGATACTGTGATTTGAAGATGTGTTTGAATATATGAAATATAATAAATCACTGTAAATTGAATTATGCAGATTTATAAACATTTTGTACGAGGGGAGTATTGTATAGTTTGCCCGAACCTAAACATGAGACTCGCAAAGAGAAGGAAAACATTCACCATTGTTCATATTAATGTTCATAAAATATTTGAACATACAGTCTACAGGAATCAATAATGGAATCAAAAATGTTCAATAAAAGCACACACTACACAGAATACCTCATTCTTTTCGTTCATTTTGCACATGGAAAATATATTTTCGGGCTGTCCATTCTCGCTTCATATTACTTCTCCGCAATAAAATGTTTACCGCATTCATGGCATTGCCGAACCCTAAATATCAGTACATAACTTTTACAAACATTAGTCAGGGTTGAAAAATTAATTCCTTATCACGCACGATCTGCAGACATATAAAAACCGGTACATAACATAAATTTTCAACTCTAAAATAATCTCCGGTTTCACTCAGAGGCCAAGCAAATATGACAAACGTGATTAATTGAATTAATTTCCAGTTATGCAAACAGAACTTCTCGAATTATCAAACAAAAAAGGTCTATCCTTCTACAAAGTTTGCGTACAAACACAATGCACCCACTGACCAGGGTCATATTTTTATATTTCATATAAAGACTAAAATTATTACCGGTAGACAACCGACATGACGACAGGCAAATTTGTACACGCTTTTTATGATTCTATTTTCTTTTTCGGGGGAGAGAAATGAAATTTGTGTTAATGGAATTATTTTACCTCTATCACAACTTTTAACAGGGCGACAGTGCGCCTGTTTACGACCGCTTCTTATTTTTTTTTGATCGATTTCTTCAAACGCATCCAAATTGGTGAACTCCCCTTTTCCTCAAAATGTGAAAGTTTTTTTTATCAACGAGCTGCTGTCTGCTGACTCCGAGTTCCATTAATGTTCATAATACACGAAATTTTGGTTAATATAAGCATTTATAGCCTTTCAGAATTGGGTGAATTAATAAGAGCGGAAAAATACCCATTAGCATTGTTATATTCATACTTTATTAATAAATTTCACTGTGAAATCTGTTTTGCCCTACAACAAAATTATTCAGTAGTGACATGCTCTACAAAGCAAACTCCCTTTGAATTCACATTGTCTCGAAGTATTTGTTATCAAACTTTGATGTTTGTTGTACGTTTGCTATATATATAAGTGAACTGAACTCATCACTAAAACCAGGGGCGGATCCAGGATTTCGTCAAAAGGGGGAGGGGCATGCACTGGCCAGCTGTGTATACCCTAACTTCGCTCCTGACTGAAATGGCTTGTATATAGTTCAATATTTTGGCCAAGATTTAATTAGGGCAGTTCATGACCCGCAGTCTTTCCCAAATCAATGATTTGTAAAAATTTCACGGATGATATAAAAACAGTTTTGGGAATGTGGACACGAAGTTTTCCAAATTAAGTTAGCAATACGACTCCCGTAGGTACAGTTAGATCATGAAAGGAGTGGTAAATCTTTCAGCGTTTCCCTCTCACAAACATGAAAACTTTCGCGTTATATTCCTTTTACTATAACTTTCTATGTAGGACTTGTGTATTTCCTCATCATGATAACAAAATTAACCTTCTATCAATTTTGTGTTTATATTTTCCCGCCCTTTTAAAATCGCATCAAGATGTGCGAATAAGGATGGAGCGCTTCCACCTAACCTTGACCGTCTGTATTTATTCACAGAAAATATATTATTTATTGAAAGATACTGTATGAATACTGTCCCGGTGTGCCTAAATTCGAGTCATTAGTCTGCAAGGTGTAAAGTAGATATACTACCTAGTTTAACTTTAATGATTGTTACTGACGTATTAGCAGGCGTTTTTCTACATTTTACCATTTCTATTGTAAGAGCGAGTGAACAGGACACATTGGTTGTGTTGCAGATGCGTTGCGTAATTATTGTGTTGCGTCCTTTTAGAGACATGTCTGACCAGGAAAGGTTACAATAATCTATTCAAATAAATCCAGTCCTTCCGATATGTCTGTGCTATCACATCTTCTTCGTGTTTCGAACCCAAGTCCCCACCACCAGTCACCATCAACCCACGCATATCTATATAATGACAAAGAAGTACCGCACGTAATAATCTCTTTAAATACTTGTTAAGATAACCTATATCTTCTGATATCACACTACTACGTTAACTATATAGCTGTCCTGGTGACCCCGTACTACTGTATACCACGACACCAAGGCGCTTTTTCATAAACTGATGTCATAATAACAAATTCTAAATTTCTATTACAAATTAGCTCTCAGCCAATCAAATGCCACGATTTCAGTAGCTTGTAACAGTTATTGTAACTCGTAATTATTGATAGCAAGTTTTATGAAACAGTGCCCAGTATATTACCGCTTTTCTGCTATATCACGACACTTAGGTCCTGTTTCATAAAACTTATATCAATAACAAATGCTAACGTTCTATTACAAATTTGCTCTCAGCCAATCAAATGCCAGGATTTCAGTTGCTTATAACAGTTATTGTAACTCGTTATTGATAGCAAGTTTTATGAAACAGGGCCCAATATATCACCACTATTCTGCTATATCACGACACTTGGGTCCTGTTTCATAAAACTTGATATCAATATCAAATGCTAAATTTATGTTACAGATTTTCTCTTAGCCAATCAAATGCCACGATTTCAGTAGCTTGAAACAGTTATTGTAATTCGTTATTAAAGGCATCGTTTAACAATGTTAAATTTGAGATGCATGGCCCTACGTGTTATTAGCGTCTGATGGTGTAATATTGAAGCCCTAAAAAAAATGCGCTTCAAAATGATCATGAAGTGCCTCAAAAAAGTAAAAGTCTTCGAGTGACCGGTTTTTACCATTCTCGTTTTCCCCAATAGACTGTATTGTTATAAAAACCGTTAGGAAAACGAAAAATGAAATTTCGATTTCCAATCATAAATATCTTGATAACCAGACAGGCGATTGGCTTGTAAAAGTCATGGGGTTTCTGATTGACCTAAATGTTTATAATTCTCATTGCAGCATGAGCTAAGTCCAGGATTTTGTTTAGAATCTGAGACAATGTTACCCAATCGCTTTAATAACAAGCTTTATGAAACAGGGCCCAATATCGTCACTAAACTGCTATTCCTCAACCCTTTCGGATCTTTGACGACCTTGTTAAACAGTGGTAATTATTATGCTAATGAGTGACTAACGCGACTGTACAGGATCTCTATAATCATCATCGCGTCACTTTCTCTTCCGATTCTCTTATCCTCTGTCATGCACGCGACACCATGCAGACTTCTGTAAATATAATTACCATGGTGTATCTTCGGAAGTTACACAACACACAGACAGCGGGTTATCAATTATCTCTCTAACCAAGTTCCTGGTCTAACTTTCTCTTAAAGGGATTGGGTAACTTTGTCTCAGATTCTGAAACAATCCTGAATTTAGCTCATGCTGCAATGAAAATTATAAACCTTTAGGTCATTCAGGAAACCCCACGACTTTTACAAGCCGATCGCCTGATATCAAGATATTTTATGATTGGAAATAGAAATTTCAAAAACCGTTTTCATAACGGTTTTTATAACACTGCAGTCTATTGAGGGAATGAGTACGGTAAAACCGGTCACTCAAATAATTTTTTCTTTCTAATAACTTGTTTGAGGCACTTCATGATCATTTTGCAGCGCAATCTTTACAAGGGCTTCAATATTACACCATAACTATCACAGACACTGCACTGAGAACACACGTAGGGCCATGCATCTCAGATTCAACATTGTTAAACGATGCCTTTAACCCACCCTGCACTCTTCCAAAGGTTCAGTCTAGTTGAGTTGTCAGAATATGCAGAAAGTGACATTGAGTTTTCTTAATAATGCCTTATTACACTGTATCTATAATTATATTCTTTCATCTTTTTGTTGATGTATCAAAATAACATTCAACGAGCACGCTTACGATATCACAATGTCAATAAGACAGTCATCCACTAGTAATTAATGAAATTGATTACTTTATGATAAAGACAATCTATAAACCTTAATGAATCTTTTCACCGCTTTACCCGAATAGTGAGTTTGCATTATTATTGTATTACCGTTTGGCATACGAAGTTGGTCTGACGCCCCTCCCCCCCCCCCCCCAAGAAAAAAAAATGGCACTACCATACAAACCTTTGTAACCAAGTGCGGAGAAAAATCGTAGGCTATCAACAACGTTTAACAAGGTCGAGACAAGACACGTTGTTTTATATTTGGCACTGTTTCCCTTCATTCACATATTCGATTTGTTTATTTAATCTTGAACAGTCCTTTTTGATGGAGGAAGGGTCCAATATTTCGGTCTAATAAAAGAACCAATCTTGGGATATTACTGAAATAACAGACTCGAATCGGCCCTTTGTTCGCGTTCGTCAACGAGTTGTTTTACGATGCCGAGTCAATATTTGGATATCGCTTTATATGAGCGCTAGAGATAAGCGAGAACAAAAGTCAACAAGATGTCAACAGACACAAAAATAAAACTGAATGGCAAAAACATTTTTTTATTTTAGTGCATTCTTTGGGTGAGCAGAATGTGCCTTAGACAATAGATGTTTGTTTAGGAGCACGTTTCTGCATATCAGCATACCGTTACGTCTATCTCTGCTCTACTTGCGCAGAATAAATAGAGAGCCTTTGCAACAGTATATTACTACACAAAAACTTGTTCACAAAAGACGAAGGAGAAAAGTGCATTGAAAAGTGGTGTTTTGCGTACATGCCCTTTTGGCTAAAGTGAAATTGAAGTTCAGCCCGAGATCAAATGTTAAAAAATATTATGTCTGGTCGATTTGTATTTTTACTTTGTCATTGAGTCGTATTATGTCAACATGAGCATGTTTCTGATACCGCTTGTCAGTGATGACTTTTGTCTGCATTAGTGGACTGTGATATAGGTTGAATAATATTGATGATTGTGGTGCTATTAAACCCTGATTCATTTTTTGCTTATTGCAGGAAATGAACGTTTGGTTGTAGAGAACAGCCAATGAAAGACTTTTTTTTGTGGATTACCATGTGGAATTACCAGAGCAAGGAGCGCATGAAGATAAAGAAGAAATAGGAAGATCAAGAAGAGGAAGAAGTAACAGAAAAAGAAAGACGAAGACGAAGAAGAAGTAGAAGAAGAAGAAGAAGAAGAAGACAAAGACGAAGAAGAAGAAGAAAAGAAGAAGAAAAAGAAGAAAAAATGAAAAAAGAATACCACAAAGAAGATGACGATGAGGAATAAGTCCAAAATAAACAATCCCCGTGAATTATGAAATTGTCAGTCACATCAGGGATATGTGAGTTTTAGCGAATATACCTATTGCGAAACTAATGGTTTTAAAAATGAATATTGCAATACTACTGAGACTGCGTTGCAAAATGTGTAAGCTGACGACCTGCTTAGAAACTGTGTATCATGAGCAAAATAAAATAACAAGGCAGGCAACAAAATTTCTCCTTATGATTTTAGACAATAGTATATATATGAACACATTTATTTGATTCGTTGGTTGCAGAGCGCTGAGACTCTTAAGACGTTTCAAACAAAACAATCTTCTTGTACTTACATTCCAGAACCGAGTGTATTATCCTCAGCGCGATTTTGCACAGGTAGACTGTTGCCAGTATTGAAGGTGTTATCAAGCACTTCATTCGGTGCAAATTGGACGCCCCGTTGAACCATTTGGGCTTCTGATAATCCCAAAACCAACACGAAAAGGGCAATTATCCTCGGTAAAATTCCTTCCATGATGGCGGTGAAAAAGTCGTTTTCAAGAAAGAAAATCAGCAATTCGTCGGTCGATAAATTCAATAAATATGATTACACAAAAGCGTTTTACGCTTTACAAAAGTACCTCCTCCACTCTCGGGCTAGAAAGTGTTCCTACAACGAACGACGAACTTAAATAAAATTATATTCCAGGTAAAGTAAGAATCCACAGTTATGTACGATTAAATCCAATTACAGTCAAGCTCGGTTGAGATTAAATCAAATAAATGGTTCCAAATAATGCGAGTTCAGTTCAGTTCAGTTCAACCATTATAAAGTCCATCTGAGCTATACAATATCAATGAGCGATTTGTGAGCACAGTATTCGCCGTGCACTCTCCAAGCGCTACACATGTATGAATGGCTCGCGTTCGCTTCGCACAGCTCGAACTTTGCAGACGGTACACGAATGTCGTGAAAGGGGTAGTCACTCGGAGTCTGACGTCATGCAGACAACAACTTTTGATTGGTTATAGACTTCCTGGCCACGCGCTGCAACAGTTATGTGCTCAAAACTTTTTCTTACCGTCTGCCATATGCTGCGATTGAATCTCGTTTCGGCCTTGCGAAAAAAAGTTTAAAATCTAACATTTTGATCAATTTTTGAGGTTTCACACCTCGATACAAGATATGAATCGCAAGTTGTTGATTCAAAAGGTGAATTGCCGTGAATCGAAAAGAAAAAAAAAGGGAATTACTGAGCGACATGGAGAGATAAAGAGGTAGAAAAAAAGACGGAGATTTTGTGAAGTTAAATTCGTTCGAAGACGGCAAGATAAAAGACGACTTGATATAGAATGTGATACGAAATACGTGAGAGATAAAATTTTGCAGTCTTGCTCAACACTCAAATCGTACTTTGATTCGATATTTTGTTATATTTTTCAGAAATGATTCAACTTGATTCTAATCTAAAATTGGAAGCTAAATTCATTTTTTACCAACGACCACGATAATTAAAGGTAAAGACCAGTATTGGAAACGCCCCAATTTCAAAAAATGAAATGGAAGCTCTTATTACCATTCATGTAAAAGAGTATGTTTTGAATAATACATGATGATACAAAATTTGCCGGGAAACCGTCTATTGAATTGATATATTTGGTAAATTAGTTTATCTATTGGTGTGTGAGAGATAAACGCACATGTCGCGCACGTGTGCGTAGTGGAAGAATGCCTCTAACAGATACACAGGTAATGCCTAATGACAATAATACTCAATTACAGAATTTACCTCGACTCTGTCGTCACACTTGTTTCAAACGGTTCCTATTAGAATTCATAATTTTTAAAATGGCTTCTTGTAGTGTGACGTAACGCAGACCAATTTACATTCACGGGGGGAGGGGGGGGGGGGTTCGTGTAGTTCTAAGTGAATAAAATACTAGCTAACTAGCGGAGCGTGCATGAGAGGGCTTCTATTCGGAAAGAACGAGCAAGCCCACTAGCTTGTAACCACCCACTGTATGCAGCTCCGTTTTTTTTCTCGTCACATTTCGTGTTTTTTTTCTATAAAATATGATGCATGGGTGGAGGGAGACCTATCATCCTCAGTGGAGGCAGGGAAGACGGAGCGAGGAACAAAGCGCCACCTACGATAAAAACATTATATTATCTCGATCTCGCTGTTTCACATCGTCTGTATAATCATGCGGAATATTTTGATATCTTTATTATGCTCTTGAAATCAGGCGCGGATCCAGGGGGGGGGGCCGAGCGGGCCTTGCCCCCCCCCCCCCCCGCAAAAAAAAAAAAAAAAAAAAAGAGAGAGAAGAAAGGAAAAGAAGGGAAAGGGAAAGAGGAGAGAAAGGGAAAGAAAGAAGAGGAAGAAGAAAAGAAAAGGGGGAAGAAGGAGATCGGGGGGGGGGGGGGCCGAAAGGGCCTTGCCTCCCAGGCTGTTGACCCTGTTGATGAGATACTGGCGTACTGATAGGGGGGGGGCTTAGTGGAAATCAAATTCAAACGTGGTTTATTTATAATTCCACAACGGTGGATTACAAATAATGCTGAAATGACATCATTTCCGAGATTTTCCTCACTTTTTAGTAAATTATACGTTTGTTGGAAAATGACAAATTCCTAAATTTGCAGCCAGGCAAGAAATATGATTCTTGAGATTCCTACATGTCAGGGCCCAAGGTACGGCGGGGATCGGGAGCCTCGAGCTCCCTCCCCCCCCCCCCCAATTTTTTTTGAAAAAAGTATATTAAAGAGAAATAAAATAGAATGAAACAAGAAAGAAAGAATAGTTAACTGCCAGTGTTAACAAATAATGAGGCATCAAAATATGCTCATCTGACCGTGATTAAATGCCTAAAACCCCTAAGCTTCCGTGGGCTCTGCCCCCTAGATCCTACCTAGGGCCCTACGGCGGGCCCTTAGATGCTCATCTGACGGTAATTTAATGCCTAAAACCCCTGATTTTGGGGGGCTCCGCCCCCTGGACCCAACGCCAAATAGTTACCTGCCAGTATCACGAAATAATAAGGAATACAAAAAAAAATATGCTCATATGACCTTAATTAAACGCTAAAACCTCTGAGCTTCCGGGGCCGCTTCGCCGCCGCCCCAGACAAGGATTAACAATCGAGAACGGTACAGCGAATCGTCTTCTTTCTCTCATAATCTTATGAAACGTGAAGCTTCCGCGCTTCGCGCGGGAGGGGGAACCTGAATTCAGACAAGGATTCAGAGGCGAGAACGGTAATACCAATCTTTTATGATTTAATGAAACGTAAAAGCTACCGCGCTTCGCGCGGGATGGAGGGGGGGGGGAACTTAATTCCGACGAGGATTATTTTCGAGAGCGGTACAACGAATCGTTTTCTTTCTCTAATGATTTAATAAAAATTAAAAGCTTCCGCGCTTTGCGCGGGAGGGGGGAACCTGAATTCAGACGAGGATTAAGAGTCGAGAACTAAACAGCAAATCGTCTTTTTTCTCTCATAATCTTATAAAACTTTAAAGCTTCCGCACTTCGCGCGGGAGGGGGGGGGGGGACCTGAATTCAGACGAAGATTAAGAGTCGAGAACAGTACAACGAATCGCCTTCTTTCTTCAATAGTTTAATGAAACGTCAAAGCTTCCGCGCTTTGGATTAAGAGTCGAGAACTGTACAACGAATCGTCTTGTTTGTCTAATGATTTAATGAAACGTAAAAGCTGAATTCAGACGAGGATTAAGAGTCGAGAACTAAACAGCAAATCGTCTTTTTTCTCTAATAATCTTATGAAACTTTAAAGCTTTAAAGGGAGGGGGGAGAATATAAATTAAGACGAGGATTATTTTCGAAAACGGTACAACGAATCGTCTTTTTTTTCTAATGATTTAAGGAAACTTAAAAGCTTCCGCGCTTCGCGCGGAAGGGGGGGGGGGATCCTGAATTCAGGGGGGATCCTGTTCAGCCAAACGTCTTCTGTCTCTCATAAACTTATGAAACTTAAAAGCTTCCGCGCTTCGCGCGAAAGGGGGGGGGAAGGGACCTGAATTCAGACGAGGATTAAGAGTCGAGAACTGTACAGCGAATCGTCTTCTTTCTCTAATGATTTAATGAAACGTAAAAGCTTCCGCGCTTCGCGCGGAGGGGGGGGGGAGGGGGGAGGGGAACTGAATTCAGACGAGAATTTAGAGTCGAGAACTCTACAACGAATCGTCTTCTTTATCTAATAATTTAATGAATCCTAAAAAATTTCGCGCTTCGCGCGAGAGAGGAAAAACTAAATTCAGACGAGAATTATTTTCGAGAACTGTACAACGAATCGTTTTGTTTCTCTAATAATTTAATGAACGTAAAAGCGTCCGCGCTTCGCGCGAAAAAGGGGGGGGGGACTTGAATTCAGACGAGGATTAAGAGTCGAGAACTGTACAGCGAATCGTCTTCTTTCTCTAATGATTTAATGAAACGTAAAAGCTTCCGAGCTTCACGCGGAGGGGGGGGGGGGGGAGGGGGGGAGGGGAACTAAATTCAGACGAGGATTAAGATTCGAGAACGGTACAACGAATCGCCTTCTTTCTTGGGTAGTTTAATGAAACGTCAAAGCTTCCGCGCTTCGCGCAGGAGGGGGATAGGAGGGGGGGAGGGGGAACTGAATCTAGACAAGGATTAAGAGTCGAGAACGGTACAACGAATCGTCTTCTTTCTCTAATGATTTAATGAATCGTAAAAGCTTCTACGCTTCGTGCGGAAGGGGTAAACTGAATTCAGACGAGGATTAAGAGTCGAGAACTGTACAACGAATCGTTTTGTTTTTATCTAATGATTTAATGAAACGTAAAAAGGAGGGGGGAGAATCTAAATTCAGACGAGGATTATTTTCGAAAACGGAAGCATTTTAGGCCCCATTCTATTCTATTTTCAAGTTATATAAATGATATGTGTATTTGTATAAAAGACTTCAAACTATTATTGTACGCAGATGACAGCGTACTACTCTATTCAAATCCTGATCCTAAATATATTGAGGAAAAGCTCAGTGAACAGCTGTCTACGTGTGTCGATTGGATGACTGATAATAAGCTTTCTTTACACTTGGGAAAAACAGAAAGCATTTTATTTTGTTCTAAAAGTAGTTCTAAAAAGTCATTTGAATTCAAAGTGACACACAACATAATAAAGCAATCAAGAGAAAAGAGTCTGTGAAGTATTTAGGCATTGAGTTGGCTAGCGCAATTTCATTTTCATCTTTAGTAGAATCAGTTGTAAAAAAAGCAAATTCTCGTCTGAAATTTTTGTACAGATATCAAAGTTGTATGGATTTAAAAGCAAGACGTACACTCTGTTTTGCTCTTATTCAATGTTTATTTGACTATGCTAACCCTGCATGGTATAGTAACATAAACAAGTCAGATCAAAAGAAGTTGAAGATTATACAGAACAAAATGGTGAGATTTATCAACTGTTCTGGTCCAAGAACTCATGTTGGCTACAGCGAACTTTCTAAAGCTGGTTTTCTTGAAGTCGACCAAAGATCAAAACAACTCGCATTGCATCACGTGCATAAAATATATCATACTAGGTCGAATCATTATATTCGATCCAACTTCGATCTTGTTACTGACGTACATGGTTATAATACAAGAAATAGACGATTCAACTTTAACTTACCAGAAAGAGTAGGTAGTATTGGAAATTCGTTTTATTACAATGCCATAAAACATTGGAATTCCCTTCCCAATGGTGTAAAAGAAATAGGAAACTATGATCATTTTAAGAGGAAATTAAAGGAATACCTAATACTTGACAGTCAGAGAAGAGAAGTGAATGACATGTTATATGATTGAAATTTTTATTCTTCTGTCGGTTCATACCTTTTCATGTTGTATATACTTATGTTTTCGTACGTTATAGAAATTCTACAAATTCATCATTATTTTCCTCTTCTTCCTTCTCCTCTTTTTCTTCTTCTCCTTCTTCTTTTTCTTCTTGTACTTAATATCATTTCTATCATCAGTTTAACGTTGTTATTATTATTATTATCTTTAATAAGTAGTTCTTTTAATTTTCTTATCTGTCTGTAAATATTACTATTTTAACTTATTAATTTTATACATGTCTGTAAGGGACCCCACTGGAAATAAGCTCTCGAGCTTTCGTGGGTTATCCTGTTCAAGCTGACTTATTTTTGATCTGTTATTATTGTATATTGTTGTATGTTGGAAGCTTGTCGAATAAAAATCAATCAATCAATCGCCTTTTTTCTTTAATGATTTAAGGAAACTTGAAAGCTTCCGCGCTTCGCGCGGTAGGGGGGGGGGGAGAGACCTGAATTCAGACGAGAATTTAGAGTCGAGAACTCTACAACGAATAGTCTTCTTTCTCTAATAATTTAATAAATCCTAACCAATTTAGCGCTTCGCGCGAGAGGGGAAAAACTAAATTCAGACGAGAATTATTTTCGAGAACTGTACAACGAATCGTTTTGTTTCTCTAATGAGTTAATGAAACGTAAAATTTCGCGCTTAGCGCGAGAGGGGAAAAACTTAATTCAGACGAGAATAATTTTCGAGAACTGTACAACGAATCATTTTGTTTCTCTAATGATTTAATGAAACGTAAAAGCGTCCGCGCTTCGCGCGGGAGGGGGGGGAGAATCTAAATTCAGACGAGGATTATTTTCGAAAACGGTACAACGAATCGTCTTTTTTCTCTAATGATTTAAGGAAACTTAAAAGCTTCCGCGCTTTGCGCGGTAGGGGGGGGGGTGAACCTGAATTCACACGAGACTTTAGAGTCGAGAACTCTTCAACGAATCGTTTTTCTTTCTCTAATAATTTAAGAAATCCTAAAATTTTCCGCGCTTCGCGCGAGAAGGGAAAAACTAAATTCAGACGAGAATTATTTTCGAGAACGGTACAACGAACCGTCTTCTTTTTCTAATAATTAAATGAAACATCAAAGCTTCCGCATTTCGCGGAGGAGGGAGGGGGAAACTCGCCCCTCCCTGCACCGACCCCCCCCCCCCGCATTACGTCACTGTTGGTCACCATTACGTACCAATATTTGGCTCGCATAATTTCAAATTTGGGCCCCCCCCCCCCCTAAGAAATCCTGGATCCGCGCCTGCTTGAAATACATAATAAACTGACACTTTCCGTTCTTTATCGACTCATAAACAGACCCTAATTAAGAAATATGGAATATAACATTAAAATGTGGATTTGATTTACTATTCTGCGCATTTATGACCCAGCTGTAACATTTTAATGTTTTCCTGCACGGTTTGAATGTTATCTTCTCCCCCGGTTGTCCTCGGGGCTCGGCTCCTTCCCCTCACATTCGCTCCTGGCGCTGCGGGTCATTCGGTTTGATGTGTGCCATAACTACATCAATGTCCGCCAAAGAATTCATTATAAATTTTATGGGAGCTATAAGACCCTTAAAAAAAACACTTCTAAGGCTTTAAATTTTCCTCATATTTTACTAAAGTTTATATTTATTTCATGTTGTTTTCTTTTAAGGATGTATACATTTTCCCTATTTATCCCTTCTTTAATTTTTTCCTCTTCTTTACTATTGTTTTTATTTGATGTCATCTTTCATTTATTCACCATAATCATTTACATCTTTTGTTTTATCTTCCTTTTAAATTAGCCTTCTACTTCTTTCCTCTTCTCTCCTATGTTCTGTCTTTCGTTTCTTCTTCTTCTTCTCCTTCTTCTCCTTTTTCTCTTCCTCCTCCTTTTTCTTCCTCTTCGTCTTCTTCATCTTGAACTTCTTCTTCTCCTTGTTTTATATTTCATGTTTATGTATACTTTACACTCTTTTCTTTTCTCCTTTACTAACCATCAGCCTCCCTTTCGTAGTCATACATTTTACTCTTCTCGTCTAAAAACCCACTGTCTATTTGCTTCCCCTCTTCATCTATTTTTATTTTGTCTCGAGATGCTCGGTGTTTATCTCCATGGTATAGCTATTTTAAGCCCATTGTTATTACGTCACTATATTCTGTATATTCAAGGAGATACTTAAACTCCTTGGCAATATAGTATATTTATGTATATATGTATATTATACATGTTGTAACTATATATATATTCCATGTTTTTGTAATACATTGCATCACTGTCGTCTTTCACAAAGTCATGATGACTGCCACCTCCTCCACGGCCTCCTTAGCCTATAAAACAAATTATATTAACTCATAAAAACCAACCAAAGGGACCTACAAAACTTCCATCATATAAACTCGTGAAAGTGTCAGCAGAAACTCGTGTTAAGCCACTAACACCCACAACCAAAAATATTACATCTTGACAGGGAAAGAAGTTAAAAGAAACTTTAGTTCCTGGAAAGATTAATCATAAATTGTCCATTGTCATTTTTTAATTCTAATTTGAAGGAATATGATAATCATGCGAACAATGCCCAATTAAACTAAAATGTTTCTTCTTGAAACGTTCTCATATTAGCAAATATGACTAGAAATAGTTTAAAATTTTGGACCAAATTGTTGTTGCTCCATATTTGTGTAGTCCCATAAACCCATATCTGTAGAGGGTGATTTTCATTTTTGCGAGCCAAAGTTTAGTCAATATGACGAAAACAGTCGTCATACATGTAATTCCAAAACACAATTAATTACATTTATTACATAATCAACCATTCAGTAACTTCCTGGATAGTTGAATACCCGGTCAAATACCATGAAAAGTATTAACCTAATGTCCATCCAAAGAGTAGATTGCCAGAAATAACGAGAAGGGTTAAACTATCCGTGGTTGTCTTGCCTTTAAAAACACCATGTTGTTCCCATCATAATACAAGCAGTTTCACTGGAAAGTCAGTTTTTATTTGCAAAGTTCAAACTCAGCAGGCCGTTATGCTGTCACCAGCTCGTAAACTTCAAAATGATACATCTTGAATTTCGTCCAAAAGTCCACGAAAAATAAACTTTTTACAACGACTTCTTGACGCCTGCAAACATGAGTATACCCTTAATCGATAATCATGATTAAAGGTATCATCAGTTATATATATATATATATATATATATTTCAAAACTGTTCTTTAATTTCGAACGTATTATTATAAAGATATTGTTACATTGTACATTTAAAAAAAGTATTGAACAACTGATTTCCTCACAAAGTTACATGAAATATTTACTTCATATTTCTGTGTTGGTGCAAGCTAGGTGCTATGTAACTTAAATAAATGATGATGAGTTGATGCTTTAAACAGAAACAGATGGAAAATGAAATCGGTAAATGCTGATGAGAAGATTAGTGATAGTAATAATGATAGCAAGAAGAAGAAGGGATGATGATGATGTTGATGATGATGATGATGATGATGATGATGATGATGATGAGGATGATGATGATAATGATGATGATGATGATGGTGATGACGATGATCATGGTGATCTTGATGGTGATGATGATGATGATGATATTGATGATGAGGATGATATTGATGATGATGATAAGGATGATGATGATGATGGTGATGATGATGATGATGATGATGATGATGATATTGATGATGAGAATGATATTGATGATGATGATAAGGATGATGAAGAAGTGATGATGATGATTATGATGATGATGATGATGATGAAGAAGAGATGATGATGATGATGGTGATGATGTTGATGAAGACGAAGGATGATGAAAATCATTACAATAATACTGATAACGCAAAAAAAAAATTTAAACTCCGATCAACTCTTCATGCAACCTGAAAGAACTATTTAAAAATAATCAATATATTACAGAAACCATCATGATCATAACATGGCAAATCAGTTTTGTGGGCGAAATACATTTCAAACTCGTCAGCATCGACTATCATAAACCGTGCATCCATTTTTACAATTAAGTTCTCATGGTTTTGTTGATCTACAGGATGACGATATAAATGACGCGCTTCTATTGACATCGTAAATATAATATTTATTGCTTGTCTTGAGGATCAAACGAAAATCTTGTTATACAAGTCAAATGGCACGAACGCTCATCCAAAAGTTGAAAAAACACAAAGTTCAAAAGGAAGATCACACAATTCTGTTTGCAGAGAGCTATGAGTATTTTAGAGTGAAGAAAAGAAATCTTATCTCACAACAGTTTATCCAGCAAAACCGATTTTAGATTGTTGAAGTTGGGAGAAGGGGGATTCAATTTTATTAAGCACACTATTTAGATCGTTTTTCAAGTTGAATTGTCGTTTGTGACAAGACAGGACGAAAAGTTCGCGAGCACTTTAAAAATATAGATGTAATATAGAATTGAATGAATAGCTTTGAAATGTAGATACGAAAGAAGCCTATATTTGAGCGTTTTACATTTAGGATGAAAGTCGTACACTAAGAAATATTTACTTAATCTTTTTTATTTTTCTTTAAGGACAAGCATAACTATTTAATTTCATTAATTTGTTTATCATTTCTATAAAATGTGTAGGATGTTTTTATTTTTAAAAAAAGTTTTCTTGTTATGGTGTTGTAACAGTTTTCGTTGTCTTATTCAAGACGATGACTATGATGATGATGATAATGGTTAAAATCAATTAAATCATCGCCATTGTCACTATTCCACAACCACCACCACCACCACCAACATCATCGTCATCAACATTATTACCATCATCATCGTCATTATCATCTTCTTCTTTTATTTCTTCTTCGTATTTGTCTTCATATCATTATCATCTTTTTAATCTTCAACTTATTCTCCTTTTCTTTTTTATTTTTATTTTTCTTCTTCGTCTTCTTCAACTTCATCTTCTCTTTCTTCTTCTGAACAGAAAGAAAAAAAACATCATGCCAAGTAACAAATACTTCCAGAATTGCCACAATGAAATCCTAGGGTCTCGAATCATTCTGATTTATTCCCTTGAACATTTATGTTCATCCTGATATTTTGTTTCCACGTGAAGAGGATGCGTTTAAGGATCATGATGTCTAGAGAGGTTCACATTATATTTCCCTTCAAACACTTCCAAATAACGGCATTGGTTGTCACACAAGTACGGTTTAAAGGCATCATACAAATTGTCAGATTTATTCGTAGCTTATCGAAATACAGGAAGATATTCATAATCCTTCATGAGTTGCATGTTTTCTTGTCATCCAAAATTTCATTAGACAAATGCATCTTTTCTGTTGATGTTTATTTTATGAATCTAGGGAGGTCCTTACCTTTCTTTGCTTGGGATTCTAGAGAAACCAAGGGCATTAGAATTTAAATTGTTAGACACTAGTCGCCCTTTGGGAGTCTTCTGCTTCCTTCAGCCATGTCAACAGTGTTCAAGAACAGGGGTGTTTCTATATTTGTAGGAGCAAAGAGAAACTTTGGTAGGGTGTAGGGGGGGGGGCTTGGGGCTTAAAGAAATTGAAAGGGGGCTTAACACCCCCCCCCCTCCTCCTCTAGAAATTGCTACTGTTCAATAAGAAATTTTGAAGGAGGAATAGGTGGAGCCCCAAGAAAAACAGGTCTCAACACCTGAGCCAAAGGCCACTCTGTATTTCCTTGTCATGTAGGTCACATGGAGGGCAAGTACTTCCGGAACAAATTTGAGATTGCTGCCACCCGAAGGTGAATCAGGTGCAAGCTCGTGAAAAACTTCTCGCACAAAACATTGCTTAAATTAGGAATGTTGTTGTTGCTACTGTTGCTACTGCTGCTGCTGCTGCTGTGCTGGTCGTCGTCGTCTTCGTCGACGTCGTCGGTTGTTGTTGTTGTTGTGTTAACTGTACCATTGATTCCTTTAAAACAGAAATGCGGGGTGTGAAAAAAGTCTAGCAAAAAGAAAACTTTCTCCGAAATTATTTATTCGAAATAGAGTTTTATGACCAAAAGAGCTGGGCTCTGTAGCATAAACAAGTAACAGTTAATTTTATATCCGTCAAAATTAGTCGCATCTCCTTCGAACTATCGTACCTTTTTATACAATAAATAGCAACCTACGATTTAGTGTATGTTACAGATATAAATAATGTAAATTTCAAATTTCAAATTCATTAGTTGAAATGGAATCCACAAATTTTGATTATTTTCAATACACAAGATAAAATGTATGTTAAAGATACAATTAATTGCAGAAAGAAGGAAGATGCATAAGATTTTGTTAATGATTATAAGTCCGTTTTAATGCTACGAGCCCTGAGAATATTTATATTTTCGTAACTGCGCCTTTGGTTTATTTATTTATTCTATTTTTAGACAGGAATTTCGTGCCAAATCAATGATGTAAATCATCATCATCATCATCATAATCGTCATAAAATCATATAGAAGTGATGAAGGGACACAATTATTCTTAGAATTACAATCAAAGAGATTAAATCAGTTATGGATATCAAATAAGCATTTTATGATCATTGTATCCAATGTCAAGGGTATGTTTTTTGTTAATATAAGTCAGACTGTTATTTCGAGAACACATTTTCAGCCAAACAGAATTATAATCCTTATTCAGTAGAAATTTAAAAATGGGTAAACATGCACTGTCAAAGTTATGCGAGAAATGTTAAGTCAAGGCTTTGGAATAGTGTCAGGGATTCAATACAATATACAATTAACATTTAGTGGAATTAAATACTTTTCAATGTTTATCCCGTGACTTGTGGTCATGATACTTCGACTGAAAAATGTTGAAATGCTAACTAAAACTATTTTTGTCCCGAAAGAAAAAACAAGCACGGGGGAATGTAATGCTGTTGCAACAGGCTATACAAGTTTGCTTAAAGGCATAGTTTAACAATGTTAAATCTGAGGTACATTGCCTTACGTGTCATCAGTGTATGTGATATTGAAGCCCTAACAACATTGCGATTCAAAATGATCATGAAAGTTTTTTCTTAAAGTAAAAATCTTTGAGTGACCGGTTTTACCATACTCATTTTCCATAATAGACTGTAATGTTATACAAATCGTAAGGAAAACGGTTTTTGACATTTTGATTTCCAAGCATTCATATCTTGATAATCAGACAGGCGATCATCTTGTAAAAGTCATGGGATTCCTGACTGACCTAAAAGTTTATAATTATGATTGCAGCAAGAGCTAAATCCAGGATTTTGTTTAGAATCTGAGGCAAAGATACCCAATTCTTTTAAATCATGGAGATACAAAAGAAATTTCTAACTTGTCAACACAAGAGGAAACGAATTGCATTTGGGCCTAAAAACCCAATTTCCGTCACGGCTTCGACTTCATCTTGCAAAACAGTGCTCTAGAGTCTCTTAATGCGCGACCTTCACTGCGATGTGACCATCATAACGATGAAACCATGTAATCGATTTCAACGGCTTATGGCTTTAATGTTCTGTCATGAAGGTCAAAGTTCAAGTATATCATTGATGGAAATGGAAGTATTTAGGTGATAGAAATCAGGCAAACCTTCTCATGAATGCTTCTAGGAGCGATAATAATCATGAACAAATATCCGTCGGTCATGCATGTCGTGTTATGATTATTTACTCAGCAGTTAGAGCTGAACATGGGAAGCTATTTTTTGTGTTGTAAGGGAAGTGTCGGGTTACGGTGACTTCAAGGCGTAAAAGAGAAAGGGAAACCCACTTGGCGAGGGCTTCACCGCCAGGGTTAATTTCCCGTGTTTGAGTGATGTGGGGGAGTTTTATGCATGGCTACAAATGTTTCCCGCTCCTAACTTCACCAGTTGAAATGTATAATAAGAAGGACATGGCCTTAGTATAGAGGTGGCTCAGTCGGTAAAACGTCTGCCTGTCGAACCAAAGATCTCGGGTTCGAATCCCACCCAGGCGGATGACTGAAGCATGTGTTGTGTGCTAACGTGCCCCTCCCCTTGTTTCATAGACGCAGGCGTTGTTAAGTGGAAAACACTCCGTCCCTCAGATAGGACGTTAAATGGAGGCCCGGTGAACAGGAGAGTAACCGCACTTGCACGTTAAGAACCCACTGCACTATTCGTATGAGAGTAGGGGGAAACCCTGGTGTAGTGGTCCATCTGCACACCCAAATCAGGCCGAGTATAAACGGCAGCTGCAAGAATCTTCAGTATTGAAGGAGGCAGATTATCTTGAAGAAGAAGAAGAAGATATATTGTTTTGGTTGTACGACTAGTGATGGTATGCCCGTATACAGGAGGGCGTAGCCAGCGTATAAGAGGAAGCCTATGTACGCCCCCACATCGCAGGCAATATCTAAATAAGCCATTAAAATATATTAGCATCACCGATTTCAAATATTTTAGTTGTATTTGATTAGAAAGCACTGATACAAAAATACAAAGACAGAAGCCATCCTAAGAATAGTTGAATAGCTGAATATCGATGTAAAACAAGACAAAAATCACAGGCTTTTTAAAATACCTTGTCAATGAATACGGAATTATCTTTAGCAACATAAGAAAATAGACATCAAAGATCGAATCAAAATGATCAAGAGAGTCTGTTCATTTAAAGGTATTACAAAGTTTCGGTATGGGGTCATGAATTTGGTTCAAATTAACATATTGGAAGCATATGCGTTCCTACAATATTCATTGATCGTTGTCGCGGTTGAAATCGAGTCTAAAGTTATGAAATTATAAATAATAAACTCTTTCTGTTGTATAGCTCCCTCTCAAGTTCAAGATATTAATTTAGCTATGAAACAATGTTTCTTGACTAAAATCGACCGATTAGCCATTCCCGTTTGGAAATTATATATCACAACTACATATTCTGAGATTTTCATGGTCGCAGCTACCATTGTACGGCCATAGGCGCTATTTGAAATTTATCAAAATTTACCGGGAGCACCGGTAAATTTTTATATTCAATTTTTCTCGAAAACAGAAATGTTTTAGGGGCTAATTTTTTTAGTGCATATAATACATCCACAGGGGCATCCAAATATATCAAAATTGTAAAGATTCACTATCCACCCAATTTTCAAAATTTCCCAAAACTTTGTATTACCTTTAAACTAGCTACTAGTAAACTGAATCCGGGGGTAAATGTTGGTGTCAAGAACTTGGTAATAAGATTGTGAGATGTGAGGTGATCCGAATGATTGTAGACCGAGTTCAATCCCATAAGAAGGTGATGCGGGGGAAGGGGGCGTTTTAAAAACAATGATCATCCTAGACAAAAGTGCAATGAAGTATGAAAATACCACGAAGTTTTAATTTATTGGCATGTAACTTAGTTGGCGCTTAGTTCTTTCGTATAATTATGTATATCTCGTTTTTTGTTTTGTTTCGTATTGCTTTGTTTGTTTCAATTTTGTTTGTCTGTTTGTTTTGTTGTGCTTTTTTAATTTGTTTTATTACTATTATCTTTCTTTTTTTAATAAATATTTTATTTGAATTTTGTTTGTTTGTTCAAAGTTCGTCTTGTTATCGCAATTTCTTATACGGCTCTTTTTAAAATGTTAATTTACATCTGATAAGGAGAAGAATAAAGGAGATCATCTTCTCACGCGACTCAACGTCACATTACACATTTGAAAACTTGTATGTTTATTTGTTTATCATAAGATCCAACATCCAAGACTTTCACCATCAGGGCATTCCCTTTTTTGGTTTCAGAGTGAGACATATTTCCGATTCCAACTTGAGAGGCAGGTGGGGTGTGACGTCACTCTACGATGTAGGGGGTAAGCCGCTAAAGTGAAAGTCAAAAAACACTAAAGCATGACGTCATCCATCAATTTATTATTCTTTATTTGATAAGTGAGACTGTCTCTTTGAGGTGTTTGTAATGTAGAGCAAGGGCGTAGCTACGGGGTCGCGACCCCCCTCCCACACACACACACGCACGCACGCACACACGCACACACACACGCGCACACACACATACACACACACCGAATGGCAAAAGGGGAAGAACGTGAACAAAAGAGAAGAGAGAACGAAAGGAAGAGGGTGAAGGTAGAACAAAATTGCTAACCCCACGCCCTTCCCCTCTCTCTCTCTCTCTCTCTCTCTCTCTCGATGGTCTTGTTCTCTCGCTTCCCTCCCACTTTATCGGTGCCCTGTCCACCTCCATGACATTATTACCCCCCCCCCTCCCTTCAATCCCCTAGGGCTACCCAAAGCTACGCCACTGATGCTAATACCAAAAGTTTATGTCTCATCGATGTCATCATGTTCCTGTATAATATGTGTCCACGTCTGGTGACCAGTTCCATGATGACGTTGCCATGGCAACACAATGTGACACGATGTGACACACACGATGACAATATAATGCGCGCCACCCTGTAAAGGGGAAGTACATCAATTGGCATCGTCTTCTTTTAAAATGAACTGTACAGACAACGACTGATATCATTTTGCAAGATGGGATTGCGGTTTAGTAAGTTATAAATGCCAAGGACATAGCTGTTTGTTTCCCGTCCGTCTCATATTGAAATGGTTGTGTCTGTTTATTTCTGCAAAACGTGAAATGAAATATACAATATGCAGCAATGTGAATCTAAATTTATTGAAAAGTGTACCGAAAATATAGACGTCCAAAACATGTACAATTTGTAAGACCATTATTATCTTTTACATTTACATTTTTTATCTATATTATGTTAACATCCTTTTTTTTTAAAGGGGGGGGGGTAAGATCCCATGAATATAAATCAAATTATTATCAATCCTTCATTATGCATGGCTAATAACAATTTAATTTTCTATGGTAGCTCGCAAAACCACGATGAAAGGTAAAATAGAAGCTGCAGGTCACACGTTCTTGAGGTAATATTATTGCTCCGCGTCAATTTACCTTAACCAACCAAATTCTCAACTTCAACCCATGACCTGACACCACACCTAACACTAACCCTAAAGCTAACCTAAAACACATTACAACCCTAACCCCAAACGATGAAATTAACTCTTGAACAGCGTTGCACGATACCGTCACAAGTATAAGTTCGCCGACGACCCATTAAAATGTGTGTCTTAAAGCACCACTGTAGCTACTTGCGCCCTCTTTGTAGCAAACAATCCCTAATCGGTGCCTGTTGGTCCCCCACGATCCCCCTTTTCTTAAATTAAATGAGAGCTGATTTGATGAGATAACAGCCTGTCAGTGACCTTGCAGGGAGGTCTAATCCCCTGGCCAAACTAGTACAGACGGGCTTAAATTAAACACGCGTTTCAATGGAGTGTCGGTGTACTTGTACTTATGACGGCCTAGTGCAACGATACCTGGAACATTTATTGCCGCCGGTGTAAAAGTCGGATCACCAAAATAAAAGGCCCCCAACATTTCAGATTGATTTTCGAACTTTGACCGGGTTCGTGCACGCTATGGAAGTACAGGTGTACCAAATTCCGACCTGTTCTTCATTGTTTCTAGGTTTTTATAAGCTTAAAAACATCCTATAATCTCGAGTTATCGACGCTCGTTTCCCTAATGCCTTCCTTCCGAACCCAGATCCCGATAATGGAATACATAGGCTATAATCATGATAATGTCCCCTTTTTTGGTCTGGTTTTCTCTCTCTCTTTTCTGCCGTTGTCTATTCGTTTTTTCATTTTTTTGCCACTCTCTCAGTCTTCCTCTATCCCTCTCTCTTTCTTGAGTTCCTCCATCTCCTCTCTTGTTTTGTTTGTGTGATTTCTTTAACTTTGTGTTTTTGTACTCCCCCTAATGTTTTGATCTCTCTCTCTCTCTCTCTCTCAGAACTGTGAAGCAATTCCGTTTACTGATCTTTTTGATGTCTATTTTGGGGGCATCAAACTACCGGACGGGCCTAGCCAGACAACCCCCGTTAAAAAAGACCCCCCCCCCCCCCTCTCTCTCTCTCTCTCTCTCTTTCTCTCTCATTTTTAAAATAGTTCCCCGGATGTGCTTTGGCCACGTTCCGGTCATCGACCCTGTGATATCGCCACGTGAATGGCGGTCCGTTATCGGTCGGCTGATAATTTTCAACCGCTCGAAACTGCTTTTTCTTTCCTTTTTCTTAATTGCTCAGTACGAGTCAACTAATTTTCTTTAAATAGATGATGATAATCAGTCTGAACAGGTGTGGGAAGCAAGATAATAAACATGATTGTTGACCATATCGTGTATGGAATTTGGAAGTTCTTTACGAAACACTATCGTAAAGGCTTTCGAGAAATCAACTCTGTATAGGTCAAATCAATTCCCCATTGTAGTATATACATGTACTATAAAAATCATGTTTGGATGTTGTATTTGTCATTGTCATGTTAACACTTTCCAATGGGTGCTGAAAAGAGCTGTTGAAATTGGCGTAGTTTGATGCCTCGAAATTTTTTGCATTCGTGTTACAATTTCTCCTATCGCATTGTGTCATAAGTTTATGATAGGCATATTCTTTAGATTATAAGTAGTAAAAAAAACACAATAGCATATTCACTACTTTTCCTTCCACTGAGGAATCGGGTAAACTGTTAAATAACTGATACTGAACGTAATGATACCAATACGGCAGATTAAATAGAGGTATACCAGTACCAACAAAATATAGAACTTTTTTACATTTCTCTAAAAGTGTTAACCATCAAGCAAAAGGGCCAATAAGTGATAATGTTTTCAAAATGTTGTTCTAATCGGTCATTGACTTTACATATAGGTAGATCCAATCATCCGACATTTTAAAGGCAGCATCCAATATATTAAAAGCATTAACCGTTAGATCTATAACGTTGTCATACTATCTTGCCCTTTTACAGTGATTTAACACTTAACAAAGATAATCAAAATGCATGGAATCATCTTAACCTCCAGGGCCCCACCATTCCAACCCAAATATATTCGCTTGATGTTGTTAAACCCCCTCATTCACAAACTCAGAAATACATTGATTGTACCGGATGGAGCCCGTCATCTATATCAAATTATCGAATTGTAAAAAAAAAAACGAGGTCTCAAAAATAAATTTGCACATTCCTTTTCTAAACTCTTTACAAATGTCATCGTTGGGTCATAACAAATTATACACTCAGGAAATGTGGCAAATTTAAGTGAATTTTGAGAGCATTGTTGTTGAATTAGGCGGACTTTCAACAAAAATGACTCACAAATTTGGACACATTATTCTCTTCTTTCACTTCTTGTTTCATACTCTGAATGAGCCGCCAATGAGTCAGCGCATATCAAATCACTGAGTAAATTAATTCCATGTTGACATTTTTTCGACCGACCGTCATCTCATCTTTACCCTCGGGATTTTTTCTGGGAATGTTTTGTGAATAAAGCAATGTTTTGAACACCCCCTTGTCAAAAGGCGTTTACCGAACTTTTGTGTTCCTGAATGTAAATGGAGCTGTTATCGGACAGATGATAGGTCCGCTTGCTTGATTAAATGATTTTAAAAAAAATAGAGAGAGAGAGAGAGAGAGAGAGAGAGAGAGAGAGAGAAGAGGGAGAGAGAGAGGGGGAGAGAGAGAGAGAGAAAGGTGGAAAGAGTTCATGTTCCTCGCCAGCTTCAGGTAAAACATTATTACAATCAGCAAGTATAGTCATACATTTTGATTTTTTTTCTTTGTATTAACACAAAACAAATTATACAGTGAATGGACTATTTCTTCATAAAACATGGCCCCTTCATAAGTATGTATAAAATGTATCTATTTCTCGCGTATACTATAACCGTAATGGTTTTCTAATCAAACAAAATATATAGGATATGTTTAACGAGGCAGGAAACGTATACAGACATTTGAAATTTAGTTCAGATCTTTTAAAGTAAACCATTCACCTGTAACAAAGCTATCTCATTGACTACCGTCACCGGAAACGCCCCCATTGTGTATATCAGAATGATAGATGATAGTGCTTTACCAACAATCGAACAAGTGTAAGAAGCTTTCGTAATTGCTAGAATTTGTATTTAGCTTGAAAGAAAACAAGTCGTGAGTCATTCTGGAAGTTCGTCGAAAGGTAAATGAATCTTTATTGCAAATGCGTGGTAAAAACCACAATCTTAAAGATAAAATCGAGTACCGGCCATGCGACGGAAATGTCGAACAAACTGTCTGGAAGCGATTGGGAAATGTTAATTTTGTAGAAAGAAAAAATTAATGCGTATTTTGAAGTTTTTAATGTGCAACAGGAACATACATTCGATTCATAGCACACGGAAATTGGTACATATGGGACTACACTCGCGCCATGCTATCCTTTCAAGGAAAATTCCTACTATGATATTCTTGTAAACTGACATATAAAATATGAGAAGCTCTCAAATATTTGTCATTGATAGGTCTACTATAGATTTGAAAACTAGAAAAAGGAATGTAAACCCAAGATATATCTGACAGCACTAAAACCGTCGAATTTGAACGCAAGACAAATTAATTTAAATGACAAACTCGCGAACTTGGCAGGAAAATCCTATATTATTCAACCTTCTCCTTAAATCCATACGGGGCTCCTCTCTCTTTTCGGTGCCGAAACTAACAAACACAGACCTCAGAAAATCCCTGCTTTCATAGACCCTGAAACAAAACCATACATTGTGTTTAAAATGATACGAAACATGAATGGGTTCATAATTAGGAGCGGCTGTATGATATTTTGAGCGTGGGATTTTGCCAATTTGCAGATAATTATAGCGTTATGAAAGTTAGTGATTATGATGATGACCGAGGTGGCATGTGAGAATGTGTGTTGATGTTTGGTCACAATGGCGTAGCCTTGGCCCACAAACTGGGGGGGGGGGGGGCTGATAAGATTGTGGCACCGGAAATAGGGGAGGGGGTGGAGAGATTGTGCGAGAACGAGGCCAATATTGCGCCATCCGATTGTGCGAACCCCCCCCCCCCCTCTCCCCTCCCAACGCAAACCCCTACCTAAATCATTGTTCATTAACATATTCCTCGGTCATTAACAATAGTGGATCAAGAGCTTTTTGTTGAAGACGAGTGGTTTGAATACTTTGAATGAAGATGCAACGGCCACGAGTCCGAGGCTCAGCGAGACATTAACGTAAATTTGCCTCTTTTGACCCAGATGCTGTATGCGGGTACCTCTTAAGTCTTATTCATTGACATGATTGAAAAGCACTGTGCGGTGATGGTGAGTGCGGTAGTACAACATTTCAAACGCACTTTGGTTCAGTAATAATGTGATGGTTTGTGCGCTTCAAATAAAATATGAATGTAATCCATTCATCAGTAAT